>JAHZNB010003663.1:0-10398 GCA_027744295.1 Callyntrura guangdongensis
AAACTTAAATATTGTTATTGTTAAAATATCATAAGCTACATGTACATACCATATAAATAGTTGGTAAACGTTAATATGGTACATGTAAACTCGTGTGTTGTACACAGGATGTTTGAGAATTACTGATCGATGATATGCTGCTCGAAGATGTAAAGTGCGAATTCGTAAATAAGTAATATTTAAACTACCTTCATTAAATATTCATTCTAATTAAACATGTGCGTGTCTATCTTCAACTCTTATATGCTGAATGGATATGAGAATATAAATACCTACATACAAATCTACCTTACCTATTGTGTGAGCATCAAATGAATGAAAAAAACTGGTGAGTACTACTCTTAGAAAACTGTAATACATAAATAAATATATATCTCGAAGAATATATCTGTTGAAGTAAAAGTATTAATTTAAAGTGTGAGCATAATGAGATGTGGAATGAGATGAAGTAAGTAATAAAAACAAAATAAATCTAAAATTACAGTTTGTTAGATATATATCTCGTTTTTATTGTATTCATATTTCTTTTCTGCCAATTCATTTATGGTCGCACAATTGACAGTCTTCGTCACTGTCAGTTTGTACAACGGACTGACTCCCTAGTACAGAAAAGAGTCACAAAACCAAATATCAGGTTCTGTAACCAAACTGTTCTCGTCGAGCTGTGCATAACAATCATAACATGTCACATTTATATGTTAGTCATATCGTCATCGCTTGGTTGTTTGAGGTATAAAGGTACAACTTTTTACGGTGGGACGACCGAATATTTTGCAAAAGGGGTGATTTTTAGCCAGTTTAGTCACTTTTATAGTAAAAGTTGCATTTTCATTGTCATCTTGTTAGCAATACGTTCACTATTAGTCTGGATGAGAATCCCGACCCGGTTGAACATTTCCACTGTTATCAGTGTTATCGCCTTGAAAGCACTACCATTTTAATTACTCCAATAATTTGTGAAAACTACGCTTTTGGCTAAGCCGTATGTCTAGATGAAAAGTTTTACATCTGCGTAATAATGGTGATTTTATCAATCAATGAATGAAAAATTGTTTATATTTTGGTGGGGTATTTAGCAGTTTATGTATATTTGAGTTTTGATAAGATACTTTGGGGCACACTGTTATGGCGGGTAGCGGTCTGTATAAATAGTATACTATTCAACACTGTCTTCACACTTTGTCTGTGTGTGTGCCGTCATGTGGTAAAAAAGCATGTGCTCACTCGTTTACGCGTAGAACAGATGAAATTGTATCATTGGAACACTGTCACTAGATTTTTTAAAAAATAAATCGAGTCAGGTCAAGGTGTCATTCACAAAAATATTTTGTTAGAGTTGTGTTGATAGTGAACGGTGAAGTGAAGACCAAATGAGGGTTAACGGACTACTAAATATTATTAGTTCATACTTCTTCATTTTGGCAATAGAAAGAACATTCAATTGCATTTTTACGAAAGAGGAGATCGGAGCAGCAGGTTGAAGTATTTTTTATTTATTGTTTTTGCGGTTTTGTTCACTGAGTTTTATATTATTATTCACACCACGGTGAGTTTTTCTCTCTCGAAAATATTGGTGAGAAAATAAAACAGCAAAAATGACGAAAGAAACAGCATACATTCAGGCCCAATTTATATCCGAATCGGGTGAACTATGTGGCTCACAGTTTGACCTTCCTGTTAACATTACCGTCGGTAAACTAAAAACTCTCTGCAACAGCTTACTGGAACAGGTACGCATAAATTCATGTGAGCTCTGTGAAATTCTTAGAATTACAAAAAATATTACAGTTGGTTGTTGACGGGATGCAGATGCGCCAATTTTAACAAACAATTTTCTAATGATGTGAATCTTAACAAAAATCGTTTTGCATTGAATGAATTTTATAGGACGAAACTCTACCGTGCACATTTTTTGTAAACGAAAAAGAAATCATATCATCGTTGGAAGAGACTTTGACCGAGGAAGAAAAATGTAACACAGAGAAAGTGGTTAACATTGTATATCAACCGCAAGCTGTCTTTAAAGTTAGAGCTATCACCCGATGTACTAGGTGAATCATCAATACTGTTTTACAATATTGTACAAAGTTGAAGTTTCAAACCCCTAACTCTGTTACAGTTCTTTAGCTGGGCACACAGAGCCTGTTGTTGTTGCAAGTTTTAGTCCCGATGGGCGTCGACTTGCAAGTGGAAGTGGAGACACTACTGTCCGATTTTGGGATTTAAACACGGAAACACCGGAGTACACTTGTAAAGGTTCGTTGTTGTCTTGCTAATGAAATATTGCATACTGTGGTGTGTATTTTACTATTATATCATTCTTTGGTATTTATACATAGGTCATTTGAGTCACGTAGAAGCTATCTGTTGGTCTCCTTTGGGAACTCGTTTGGCGTCTGGTTGTAAAAAGGGTGTTATTTGTATTTGGGATCCCGAAAATGGAAAGCAAGTTGGAAAATCATTAACAGGGCATACTTCTTGTGTTATGGTCTTATGCTGGGAGCCTTTACACTTGTAAGCGTATACAAAATGTTATGAATTTTCTAATGTACTGTAAGGTTCATATATTTATAATTCTCATTCATTTTAGAAATTTAATGGGCCTGACCTAATGAAAATGCTTATGGTTTTACTTGGGTTTTTTTTAGAAACGGTCAAGCACGCCAGTTAGCCAGTGGCTCTATGGATAAGACTGTCCGTATATGGGACACTATCTTAGGTCAGACTCTCAGAATTTTAAGTAGCCACACGGAAGCTGTATCAGCACTAAGATGGGGTGGTACGGGTCTAATATATTCAGGCTCCCGGGATAAAACAATTAAAGTTTGGCGTTCTGTTGATGTATGTAATAAAAGTTTGTAGAGAGCATAGTTTTGGTTTCATTCATATTCAAGTGCACTAAAATGTAATGAATTTTATTTGGGTTAGGGAGTATTTTGCAGAAGTTTGGAAGGTCATGGTCACTGGATAAATTGCATTGTTCTAAATACTGATTATGTTATGCGTACTGGTGATTTCGAACCAGCAGATGCCGAGAAATTGGCATATCAGGACATCAAACGAAGTGGTCAGCCCAGAAGATTTATATATTTTATTTTCTTAATTTTAAGTATTGAACAAATTATTTTTGTATTGTTTCTACTTTAGACGATGTCGCAGAAATTCAGAAAATAGCTCTCGCTCGATATGAATCTGTTAGACAAGCAACAGAGGAGAGATTAGTTTCTGGATCAGATGATAATACTTTAATAATGTGGTTACCTGAAAAAGACAAGAAACCATTAGGTAAGATGTAAATAATACAATTAAATAATAAATAATAATTTTATTCATTTAACTACGGACGAGTATTTACTCACTAATCGCTAATCCTGAATTTTATATATACACAGTTCGAATGACCGGACATCAACAGCCGGTCATTATGGTATCTTATTCGCCCGATGGTCGCTATATTGCCTCGGCGTCGTTTGATCATCACGTAAAAATTTGGGATGGTAGAACAGGAAAATTTTTGGCTTCCTTATTTGGCCATTTACGTAGAGTTTACCAGGTGGCCTGGTCTGCAGACTCTAGAATGCTTGTTAGTGGAAGTTCAGACTCCACTCTGAAAGGTATTGTATGCCAAGTCTTGTGATAATAAGACAATCTTAATCGTCTCGAGAGTTTGTATGTCATAATCTTTTTTAGCCAAAAATCAAAATGTAATTAATCTATATCAACCTTTTTTAGTTTGGAACATGGCGAAAAAAGGAAAAGCAGATGTCCAACTGCCAGGCCATGCTGATGAAGTTTACACAGTAGACTGGTCTCCTGATGGTCAAAGAGTGGTGTCTGGAGGAAAGGATAAACTTCTTAGAATGTAAGTTTTTATACTCGGATTTAGATGCGTGATTTGAATTCACTTCAGTTCATACCATATAGATTATAGAAGATAATACCATAAGTTGACAGTCGATAATGTATAATATATAATTTTTTCAGATGGAGAGCATAACTTTTAGAGCCATTCGTGTTTTTGATTTCTTTATTTAGATCCAGTTATCGTTTTAATGTTTATCACAATCACAAAGCAATTTTTATATTTATACGCAAAGTTTAAACGTTTGTTACATTACCAAACTAGTAAAAGTAATAGTATGACTTATTCAATGTTAACAGATTCCAAAATTAACATTAGAATGCATCGTTGTTCTGTTTGCTAAATTCTAATTAATTTTCACAAGATGGCTTGAAAAACGACTTGACGTGGAAATACGAAATGCATTTTAGCTCAAAATGCACGTTCAAATAATGAATATATACATATATGTATGATAAATTCTAGTGAAAAGAAAAAATTACTGTTATTCACCGCAGAAGATGAAACTGATAATAAGTAAATTATAACAACATTCAATTGACTCAAATATATTCGAGCTTATATAAGCACGACTCGACGACAAAAATACGTGATGAATCTTTTTCACAGAAGTGGTTCAAAATGTTTTGTTCATATTATATCACTTCATAAAGACACAACAATAAGTATTTCGTATTGATCAAATACCAAGAAGAAATCGAAAAACTAACGTTAGTTTGACTACCACTATAATAAGAACGAACATAATCAGCAAGTGAACAACCTCAATAAGTCTAACAACAATCTTAATAAGAAGGATGAATTTAATACATGATTGACTAACAGCAACAGCTCACAGCAATAATATTCTTTTGAACTTACCATTCGCTTCAAACGCATTAAAAAATTATGTATGACATTTGCTACAACTTCTTATCATTGACATCCCCACTACTCCGTTAAATTAGAATACTGCAAACAACGCGAGCGTTATCAAATTGTGAAGTATAACAAAGTGCTATTGAGGATACCGTAGTTTATATAAGGCAGATCATGATGGTTGACGATATAAAATTTTCAACAAGATCCGATTAAGGAATAATGAAATTTGGTACATCATTAAAAGTTGTTTCATTTTATGCAGTGAATAGGAAAATGTCACTGACCACTTGGTTTGTACCAGGCTTATTAAACTTTTTTATCAGTAGAAGAAGTAGCAATGTATCGTGTTGCAATTTGTAGTATATTTTTCTTGTTAGATGTAATTAAAGCATAAAGTTCATTCACACATTTGCAAAAGGGAGTTCACAGCAGCATCCTTGTCCAAGCCAGCAGCTTCATACACGGAGCGGACTACTTCTTCGTCCATGTTAGGAAACATTTCTTTGAGCTGAAGAAAGAAAAACAAAGATTGTGGTTTTGTAGACATATCATGAGCAATACTTACTGCACTTCAAGGTGTAAGTCCAGGAACAAGGTTACAATTTATTTCGGGGGAGCAAGATTATTGTATACAGTAAGGTTTCATAAATGAACTTTTTAGAAAAATTACTTGTTTGAAATCATCGTCATTGAAAACAGGGCGATTAGCTTCTTGTGGTACAGCTGTGTTTACTGGTTGGTTACTCAGATAGACTTTATGAGGATGAACTTGTTTTCCCGGAGGTGCTTGAGGACCTGTGTAAGGAACAAAGCCTCCCATTGGCATTGCACCACCACCAGAGGGGGCAGCCTGCAATAATTATTATGGTTATTATTACAATATTTATTTAATGTGCATTTGCTTAATCGGTGAAGATACGTATGTGCTTTACCATGAAACTGAACACTAGTAGTATTTGTCCTTCTTTTCCTTCGCCTTGCTTGCCGCTCAACGGATACCACTCTTCGCTTGTTTCTCCTTTAAATATTTCGTCCGGAATGTTAATTTTTGCATTTGCAATGAGCTCATCAACCGAGAAATTACATTCATCGTATATTTCCATGTATATTTGGTTGATACCATTGGGTAGAAAACTAAACAATTATTCATTCCTTGGATTAGTACATCCTTGCATTCATTCATCATAACTATTGTATTAGAACTTTGTAATCAAATTCATCAATTCAACTTTGACTGATCTTTTCTCAGTATCCCAGATCCCGAATAAAATATTTCATTGAAAACAAAATGTCGTTGTTTTAGTCATTATACACTTTCACATTATATTTAGTAGTGATAATCCTCTTTATTCAACTATTATTAAACAGCCTTGCCATGAATCGCTGCGCCATGCCACCAATCTATTTATATATTTAACAGGATGTACAAAATATACACACTGTTTATAATATTTTCATGTTTTTATCTTCATCCATATAATTTGACTAACTGTAAACTGTTGTAACAAGCATTCAGAAAACTGGTGTGTGTATATGTATATGAACATGACCTAATAACTTTTACTGCTACGTAGCAGTGCTACCGCACCGGATGTAACAAATTTGAATTTCATCAAGGCTATCTGAACGATTGGAAAGCGAAAAGGGCGTTTTGTCGGTTGACGGTAATGTCACACCTGTGACAAAAACGCTGCAATCAATACAGATTTTTCAGCGTATATTACACATTTTTGTTTTTAATGCGTCTATGCCGAAGCGCGTAATGCAGCACAAGCACAACACCTAACCTAACCATTTTATTACTGCTGGTTGTTTGCAACAAAGTCAAAAGTATTGTATACTGTGTTATTTAGTGTACGGACCGAGCCAAGCCGATTTTGTCATGCCAAGCCGAACCAAGGTTTGGAAATTGTAAAACTACATACATAAATACACAATACGCATTTACATTGCTATTCGTACTGCATTGCAATTCGTTCATGCTATCATAAACTACGGTATAAATCTGACTTAAATTAATAATATACCTACAAAGGCAAACATCCAGAAAACTTCGTGTAACAAAATATAAACACTGTACAAACAAAACGATCAGTGCTTATTAAAAATCACTTAAAAAGTAAAGGAAAATTTTCTGCTTGAGCTGGCTTGGACTATAATTTCGCAAGCCAAGTAGGCGGCTTGGGCTTGACTTGAAAATTGGCCAAGCCGGTCGACTTGGTCCGTACACTATGCGTAACTACCAAGCAATGCACATTTCGAAGAGGATGACCTTGAGTACAGAAAATGTATGCCCTACCTACACTACTACAGGTTGTGGCTACGCGTTCTGGTAACGTCTGTGAAAGAATAATTGATTGTACGTCACACATACGGAGATGCCTTGTTACCTTGAATTTTATTAGTTAAAAAGGTCTCTCGTTTGACGGAAATAGCTGTGTGGGATGTGCAAGAAGTAGTTTGCGGCGAGACAAAAATTTTTATGACGTGATATAAAGTTACCATACAAGGAGACATAAAAAATTACTAAATTGGAATTTTAAAAATGTAGATTACATATGCAGCGTTCCGCAAGGTGACGAGACGATGATGCATTGGAAGTATATCCTTTCAGTTCACAAATAGCATATAAAACACTAGTAACGAGTTTGGTGTCAGTTTGCTGGGGGCAAGTTTGAAAAACATTTTAAATTTATATTTTTATATACCTGCATCACTGATATGAGTAGTCTTCCCCGAACGTTAACAGGAGCTTGATAGTGGGCCCTTGGGACTGCCTGAGCGTTAAGTTGATGATGAAGAGCTAGCGCAGCTTGTTCATCCAGTCGTTCTTGTATTTGTTGTTGGGTTAAAGGTAGTCCTGTATTAGGATCAGTCAAGTTGCTACTAGGCCCCAAACTTCCGTCGGCGTGGTCGGCTGGTGCACCAAATCTGAGAAAATCTGGGGGAAGCTCACCCAGCATAGTTCGTTGCCTTCTTTCCAGGCGCTTTGCTTCCTCAGGGTCTAACGAAGCAGCCATTTTACTGATACAGTGCTTTTTCCTCGTCTATCTGTGTACTGAAATAAAGGAATAACGTTTAATTCATCAACACAAAATGTAAGATTGCAATTATCAATTTACAAACATTGCTTGCTATTCAAATAACGACTATGATCGCAGCTGGCACTATTTAGTAGCAAATTTTTATTTCGCACATATTAAAAAAAGAAATGGACATTGTAAACCTACACATTCCCAAACCGAAACCAGGCTAATTATTGTAATTTTTATACACCATGTAACCAGTCATTTCGGTTCGAATGTGACATTGCGAACATATTGAAAAGAAAGGAATATTTCGTTTTCTCACCTTCCCCACAGGTGTCTATTTTGGTGTAATCGTAAAAATAAATGGCACTTTCACCGCAGTGAAATTACTGTCCAAATAAAGAGCCTTTTGTAAAACTTTTTGCCTTTTTGTATTCAAGTATGTTGTAGCTAAATACACGTATAAGTAGATATTATGTGAAGATTATTCAGTAGTGTCATTTCAGCCGTCTTAAAAAAAGTGATGACAACTTCATTATTTCTGGCAGTCAAGTTGACTTTACTTTACACATTCCTGTTTGAATAAAGACGACGATGACGATGTCTACTAATTGAGTCATATGGTTTGATCTACATGCAAACTCATTGTGTTGATGTGCTGATACTATTGTACACTTTCAAGTGGTGGTAGGACACAACATTGTGGGAAGGGAGAAATTCTATTTCAAGCAAAATACCTAAAAGTGAAAACCTGTGTTTATCTGTGTTGTGAGTGTACACGAACCATGTTGAAAGCCAAGTACTTATATAGAGTAGTACATATTATATTATATATCTTTAATAACTTATGTATTGACCTGTTATTCGTTTTATATGGTGATACGATAATACACAACAATACGTAACGTAATCCTACTGATAGTGCGCAGCTTTTTAACTTGAGCAAAACAAACTACCACCTAAAGAAGGGAAAAACTACAAAAGCAAATTTTTGGTAAAGTCTTATATGCTAGGAACAAGAAACAACTCTGGTTTTATATTTTGCTTTGAATTGATTGAACCAGCATAGCAGCAGCGAGTAGCGTTTTTCAAAGAAGTGTAGTGGGAGCCACGCGTACAACAAAGTGCTACCCTATATCATCTATCATCATCGGTCTAGGAATAATGACTAAAAATGGTAATGTCATTCATGTGTACGACTCGCAAGACACTTGCAAACTACCAGATCGTGATGTAAAAATTAGATATTATCACATTTTGGCACTTTTAAAAATAATATATGATAGGATGAATAGGGACGCAGTTAATTTATGATATTTCTGATAAACGCAGTAGCGAACCAACAGTACCAACAAGATTCGTAAAAAGTAACAAATGAACCAAGTAATTTGCGTGCGTTTTTTACTCCAATGTTTTTCAAATGCTTTGTTGCTAAAAGAGAATACAAAGAGAAATGATTTTTTTGTAGTGCTTTCACAAATTTAGTTAAAGGTTGGATTTCAGCTAATTTTAAAATCATTTCTCTGTTGTACACAAAAACAAACATTATAAATTGTGCATACTGATAAGGATTTCATGCTAACATATAGCGGTATCAATTCGCAGTAGCAAACTGGTCAGCCACGCGCGTGTTTACACGGTATTATGCTGGGTACAACGCATAAGTAACCACCAAGTTGCATTAAGCATTTTGAACCAACTTGTCAGGGAGCAAGTAATTTTGTAACGTTCACGTTGCTGCTCTCTTTTCGGAAGAT
Source organism: Callyntrura guangdongensis (assembly GCA_027744295.1). Classification (NCBI taxonomy): domain Eukaryota; kingdom Metazoa; phylum Arthropoda; class Collembola; order Entomobryomorpha; family Paronellidae; genus Callyntrura; species Callyntrura guangdongensis. Next base: position 9,510 of record JAHZNB010003663.1, read on the forward strand.
CGGAATGTCTATAAAGATCTTTCAGTGTTTTCCTCTGATTATGCTTTAATTGAATGTTTTTGCATGTTTCAATGTTGTTACTTTGTTACATTCAAAGTCAGCATGCTAGAAAAGTAACTTTACTAATAGATTGGAACTTTCGATGCTTACTAACCGCTTTTCACCTAACCACTCTCAATGACTCATCTTTTAGTGGTTTACATCAGGAAAACTTGCAAGAGAAGCAAAAAACATAAGGAATTTTGTCGTCAACTAAGCTGGCACGCATGGATCTTCGTAGCAGCTTAGATATTGTTGTAAGTACTTCTTCTGTTGAATTGCACTTAATAGGATCAATTAAAGAACATGGTCACACATAATGATCGTAAATGTAAATCAGCGTGTTTTTCCTCTACTCAAGTTTGTTCTTCATTACTTACTGTTTCGTATTTACTATAAATAAACTCTATCCATGCGCACAAACTAACTAACTTAACAGTGTGTACAGCAGCCTAGCAGTGTGCTTGGCTAGTTATCACATAAAAATATTTTATGCATGTATTGTTAGTTACGATTCATGTTGACTTGCCTAGAACGTGTTACGCGATGGGGGTGATTTTGTGTAAGTAATGAAAAGACTTTACCTGGTTTATATTTTCTCTTTTAATTTATTGTCAAGGTGGACGTTGTAAAAAATATAGTTAGGTATGGATGGTTAGAAATAAGTCAAAACAGCCAACTGTTCAAACATATTTATGGCTGGAGATCAACAAACAATGCATCATTATTGTCAAAATACTTTGTTTTTCTTGGAAGGTAATAGCAGTAATTAGTAAAAGATGAAACCAATGGCTCAATTGTGTTCTAAATGACTTGACTGACGACAACAACAGCTATAGGCTGCCACAAG
>JAHZNB010003664.1:0-14764 GCA_027744295.1 Callyntrura guangdongensis
AGTACGTACATGAGATTCTAACTCACAGCTAACAGGTATCAGAAATTATGAAAATCGTGAAACTATACCGAACTACAGGTAACAACAAAAAGGTAGCGAGAAATTTAATGCATCTCTGCTAACACAGGTAAAGTGCATCTTGCTTGCAACTTACCTGTGTGTGGTGATTGCTTATTTATAAGGACATTTATATTCCGTATGCGCCTCTATGTATAGGCATTTTAAGTTTGGGTATTTATCATCATCACTTGTACACATGTTCAATGTAAGCATAAAGTGCTACAGTATTTTGGTATCGTATTGCAACCAGGAATGTAGGAGGAAGAATTGAAACGATAGCAAGATATACCACCAAGCCATAAAAACGCAAAGGGTCGCCATTTATTTTAAACATGTTCTTTTAACGTAAAGCTACGCATTTGATAAAACACTCATTTGTAGACGGAAAGACTGTGCATGCCCATTGTTACACGGTAATCCTCGTTGTTTGCTAAAAGTGAGGTTTGAACTACAGATTGAAATAAAAAACAGGCACATAAAATCTGTTCTTTTTGGGAGCAGAGGAATTGTTATGTGCTTATGATGATGTGATAGATAATCATGATCATGTTAATATGAAAGATTCATATACAGAGAGAGAGAAATACATAATACAAATACAACATAGTATATTATATTGTTAGTAAAAATGGTAGGTACAATGCAGACAATGCGAAAGCAATTACACGTTACACGCTCACCGACGATGCACCGACGTTGCCCAAAAACAGCAGCAGCGATGAAGAGAAGAGATGAGGGGGAGATGTGTAGGTTGGTAGTAGTTAGTGGTTTGTATTGTGGTACCTGTTGGCGGTTAGCAGAAAAAAAGTGTTACTGCACAACACACGTTTTTAACATTTAGCACTTTTTCAGTTCAAAATATTGAATGAACAACTTAAAAGATATGAATGTATAGAAAGGAAGCTTGTGTGATGAAAAGTCGAGAAAAGTGTAAGCTATGTACCGTCGGTTTTTGTGGTTTTTGAACAAAAATGAGCTACTCGTCAACACAGTGATTTTGTAAAACGGAAACCTGTTTGCTTTTCGTTTCTCTTCAGCAGAAATACAATTTGGTTTATCTCACATGTTTTCCTCGTTGCCTTAAAATTTATTCAACAGTATTGCAATGCAAATGTCTTTACAACCAACATTTAAAGGAGGAGTACTTTACAAGACATGTAGGGGTGTAATAATAATGCACAAGTAAATAATATTATAGGCACAAACACACATTCAAATTTATGGAAAACGCTTAGGTTTTAGGGAGGATTCTATCTATTCTTCACGAATTTGTTTAGAAGATAGGTATGAAATGGCAACGCACATCCTTCACCTGTTGTGAATTAACACCAAAAAGCTGCTGTCGGACTGCCCTTGTCATGTATAAACATGCTAGAGTAAGCCTTTCGATGAGGCTCCTATCCTCGTTCTATACAAACTCATAAATCGGACTGCTTTGCTGAAATACAGTTTGCATTTGCTTTCTTATGAAAATCCGTGCTATTCTAGGCATCTGCTGAGGACTCGGAATTGAGTTGACTTGTACGATGATGCATTGGAAAAAGGAAGAAATGCATTGCATCATACATCCGAGTAGGTAGCGGTAAGATAATATGAATGAAGTGTAATAAATAACGAATAAAATATTTTTTAAAGCAAAGCATATACGTGAAAAATTGCATATAACATTATTGCGTTTCACTAGAAGTGTGTATCTGGCGCTACATTTCATCTGGCAGCGTAACTGACCTCCGTTGGTTTACGTGAGTTTGCCAATGTTAGTGATTAGAAAATGTATCCGCGTGTCTGCCAAAACTAAATTCCAACAGATGTATAGTGTCAAACGGATGATAATATGCTCCGGATTATTGGATGCTCAAAAGATTAGCTTGTGTTTTCAAATGGTCTTCCAAAATGTTATAATTATTATAAAATGGCAAATTTGTATACTAATATGCATAGCTTCTTAAATTAAAACAGATTAAAACTGATTATGTTAATGGTTGATAGCATTGAACAGCTTGCTTGCAAGCGAAGAGAGAGTTGTATTTTTGGGGGATGAAGACGTGCGGCATGGCATGGCCGTTAGAGTTATTGTGGCCGTGTACGCTTTATAGTCTGTACTCAAGCAAAAGCTATGCAGATAGAAGTACCATTTCTGTTAATTCCTATGAATATGAAGAGTAACTCTTGACCGGTTGTCTACTTTCTTCTAGCAGTTGGACTTTGAACTCTCAAAATATTGTGTATATTTTAGACCCATGCAATACTGTATCTTTTACCTCGGTAATTCTCAAGCCTTGTATGTAGTCATTGTATGCATTAGATCTACTATATGTATGATTTCAAGCAACGAATTGTAGACGCGTGTTGTAATTCTAATATGGTACATGGCACATCTCATAAAAATGAGTTTTTAACAAGAGTTTCACAAAAAAATGGTTGTATAGATGAAACAAAGTTTTTATTTTAAATAGTGCGCCGAAAGGAATCGCAATGAGTCCTTAAGGCAAAGGTCGACTAGATCGCTCAAAAACCAACAAGATGTATAACAAAAACAATGAAATAGCCAATCGTTACATAATTTTGAATGTTTAGGAACAAAAATGAAAAGTAACAACAGACCGAATTTAAGAAATTTAGTAATATGATGGATAACTATAAGCAGGGGTGCTATACGATGCGCATGATGCTGGCGTGTGAAGAATATTCTCAATCCAAGCGAGCATGGCTCGGACTGGGGTAGCGGTGATCTTATTGCCTGAAGCTCCATAACCGTACGAACACTGGGTTGGGTACTGGACGACTCCATATAAAACGGCTCGTCTGTACTCACGGTTAAGAGGTTCAGCGACCTTGATGGGATACTTGTAGACATCTTCATACACAGGTGGTGAATAACTGGGTTGATAAGAGGGAGGAGAATAGCTTGGATAACTGGGTGGAGTGTAACTTGGCGGTGAGTACGCTGGAGGTGAATAGCTCGGTGGTGAGTAACTTGGCACATAGCTGGGTGGAGAATATGGTGGTGTATAGCGTCTGTATCTGGGAGCCTCATAATAGGGTGGTGGGGAGTAGCTGGGCACGTAGCTAGGTGGTGAGTAACTTGGTGGTGAGTATGCTGGCGGGGAGTATGCTGGTGGTGAATATGATGGTTCGTAACTTGGATAACTTGGTGGATAAGCTGGATAATACTCCTCTTCTTCATAACGTCCTTCCACCAAGCAAAAAATGGGCGAACCCAAGTCAGCCTAAAGAGCAGTATAACACCACATGTAAACTTGTTTTAACAAATAATCAAATGTTACATGCTCAAAAGAGCTTTGCCGTGTATAATAATATTATTAAACTTACGTGACAAGCGTCAAAATAATACTCAGCCTCCCAAGAATCACTCTGTGGTGCAGCACCGTATCCGTAGCTATACTGTGGCGTGTAACTCTCAACTCGTCGTACCTTGGCCCTTCTTGGTGTACGGCTGTTTTCGTAATAATCATATGAGTATGATGGAGCATATGAAGAACCGTATCCATACGCAGGTGGTTGGTAGCTTGGGGCTTGAGATTGATACTGTAATAATTTTAAAGCAAATTAGTACACTAATACAACGACTTTACATTCGCAAACATTTTTCAAACTAAATGTTCTTACAGAAAATCTTTCCAGAGGAGATTCTTGATACCCAAGGACAATGCACTCCAAGTCCTTGTCAGCTCCTTCCTCGTTCCTCTGACCACTTGAACTGGAAGCTGGGGCGGCCGGGGCACCTCCATATCCATATCCATAACTAGTGTATTCATTAGTGTAACTCTTTGAGAGATAGTAGAATTCAGGAATGCACACGGGGTCCACATGAGGATACTGGTCAAAGTCCACATCAGCGTAAAGTTCCAGAATCACAACGGGATAACTCGCATACTGATCATACCCGTAGTAACCCGGAACTGAAAGATAGGATCAAGCTCATAAAATTTCATCGCTTAACACAGATATACTAGATTAAAACTTTATTTGGTATGACTCGTGAACACTTACTTGGATAAAATGGATGCTTCTTGCACACCGTTAGTTCATAATTCTTATAAACTTCCTGGTAATTCTTATCAGTTTGAATGTCATAGTCCCCTACTCGTACTCTTATGTTGTATACGTCCATGCTGTCCACGCAATATGATGAAGTAATAACATGTCTGGGGCTGATCAACCCTCCTGCGCACTTGTAGTTATAATAATTATCCAAAATTTGCACCTGCCAAGGATATTGTCCAAATGATACACGGTCCTTCTCATAACCGTATGGATGGTGAACAGTTGGCAATATTCCACAATGTCTAGTTTGATTTGCTTCTTTATACTGCAATTACAAGAAAAAATAACGTAAATTTTTTTACAAATTACCTGTGGAGTACTTCAGGAAAATGAACATGTTGAATCACTAACAGATAAGTAAAAAACGTTAAACTTACATCTACTTGGGTGTCATAAGTTTCATAATAAGGCGGGGGAGAATAATAACTAGGTTGATATGAAGGGGGAGAATAAGCAGGTGGAGAATAGGATGGTGGACTATATGAGTACGAGGGGGGAGTGTATGCAGGTGGAGAATAAGCTGGTGGAGAATACGAGTAAGAGGGAGGAGAGTAACTCGGTGGCGTATATGACGGTGGACTGTAACTTGGTGAAGGATACGAGGGATAGGATGGAGGAGCATATGCCGGAGCCACTGCTCCATAATAGTCCACACCCAGAATTCCGGGTAGACACACGGACACCAACACTACGCTTAACAACTTCATCTTGACGGATCTACGATAGATACAAAAAATACAACCGGTTTATTAAAATGTTCCCGACAAGGAATTTTTTCTTTTTTAACTAGATTCACTAAGCACAAAAAGCACCAGCATTTCGACAGCTATCAAGGACACTTGGCTTACCGATTGTTTAGCTGGGTTCCGGATCCAAACTGTGTCTAGCAGATTTGGTCAGTAATCCACCCATATTTATAATGTTGGTTCAAATGACCCTGAAATAATAGCCTGACAATCTGCGGAGTTACTGAACCTCAATCCCCTATTCACATAGCTTGTTCACGCTAATACATAAGACAGCTACATTATTTTACAACGATGGAATACCAGATAACATACAGGCAGCATATAGAATGAGATTTTTGTTGGTTGCCGAGCTTGAATAATTCAATTTGGTAGACATATAGAGAAGGAATAATTACAAGGGATGCTAAATAGTATGGTGATATGCCAGGTACACGAACGAACGATAAATTTACAAATTCACAGTTTTTCATTTAAATGAAGCGTTTCAGACTTTACAGTTTACTATGAATTGAATAAAAATAAGCAAATCACAACAATGACTTTTTTTCGTTCTAATGAGATTGGCCATTTTCAGACCCCTGAGAAATCATTTGAATCCAGTTGTGACGGTTTATTTGTACCCCTTCGAGTAGTGGCGACAATTTAGGAGAAAGTTTGGCAAATACCTATAAAGACATACAGTAGCAAACAAGTAAATGTTTGACCTTTACTAACTCACTCGCATGTGACCAATAAGATACGGATTCCTCATACCTCATACACTGGCGCGCATATCGAATCAATGAAGGCGACTTGCATAGCAGGTAACTGATCCTTCTTTTCTCGATTCATCATGTCCTGAAAATTCAGTTAATTAATGTCAACTTACAATTATTCAAATACATACTTCACATACAACATTGAGTTCATAACGGAACATAACATACAATAGGTACTATGTTAAGCGTCTGCCCCTCTATTTCTGTGAAAGAAAATGGCTTTGCCTTATTTCCTAATACATCACTTTACTCGTGAACCGCATATCATGTTACACACGTATCTTCTGTGTTATTATTATTCAGATTGAAAACTTTGTACTACCACGGTTATTGTACAAATGCATGCTACTACTGTGACCCACTCGAAGAACTCAAGAAGCCTGAAATACGATATGACCCGATCAACACAATTAGAGCAACACATAAGTACGGCTACATAAGTGTATTCAATCTAGAGTCAAAGCCAGTCAAGCGAATTCAATTCAAATGTGCTCACAGTAACATACACTTACATAGATTGTCTAGGAAGCGGATAAGTCATCACTCAAACATATTAAAAAAATTCTGCCACGTGGCAAATTGGACTTACTTGAAATAAACAGCGAGATCGGTGGCTATAATAGACTCCTCAATTACTCTAATCACACGGGAATATTCATCGGAAGATAAATGACCAAGAATTTGGTTACCCTGCAAGAAAAGTCCCACAATGTCATTTTATTCTAATAGTAAATACACACGTGCGTTCTCCTTTCTGGGAAGTGCATTGCTCTTCCTTTTTTAAACTAGCCAGTTTCATATAATTGGCTGATAATAAGTGACGTTACTACTGGCATCACGTACCTGACTATTAAGAATCATGAGAGCCTGGTCAAAGTGATGCCGTTCCATGGTAGACGTGGAATATAGCTGGGCCAACGCAGAAGATGCTCTATGAAATGTTATAAAATGACATTTTTGTAATAACTATCTGCTTATCGCTCTTCACAGCTTTGCCTATTCATTAGAATAGTGCAATACATCCAGCAAGCAATGCAGAGATTAAGGTTAAGCATGGGCATGAATGATGAATGGCTTACTTTATCTGAAAGGAATTATTTGTTCCACGGTGATCCAAATCGTGTGAAAGACATGCTATGAGGAGACCGAGGCACTCGATGTCTCCTAACACTTGCCACAGTTTTGTAGCCTATCCAATAAATAAAGTTAAACTTGAATATTATTTCTGCCTGAGATTTGATAGTTTTCTTTGGGAAAGTAATAACAGGTAAAATAAAACGGAACAAGTACCGTTAGGACAGCGAACATCATTTGTGAGACATTAAAGGAATGACGCCAGTTGTGATACAAAACTTTTCGGTAATTCTTTTTGACAGAGAGCAGCCACCGGCACAAAACTTCATACTCAATATTGAACCGTTTTACCAAATCTAGATCCAAGAACATCCGCAGGCAAGCCTTCATAAAAATAGGACAACAGTTTACTTGATGCATTGTGTGAGGCATGCTATCAGAAAGCTATTCCATCTTAAACGAAACAAAAATTCTTTTGTAGAAGAAAAAAATAAAACATCTTTTTACTTTGTAGGTATCATCATCCGTCATTGCATCATCGTCGAAATCGAATGAATGAAGACGATAATGTTGAGCGGATGGAACAATGTCAGCCTAAAGGAAAGTTTGCAACACATTAACCGGGTTTTTCCATGAATTTGTTTGCGGTATGAAATCTATACTTGTATTCACATAGCCTTACAGGGTACCTTCATGGAAAAAGTCAAATTCAACTTACACTTAACGTTACAGCCTCTTCTAAAGGAGCTGTGGCGTGGTAACTCAAAACTTCCAAAGTGACTCGCTGTTTAGCCATTGCCGTTATTGCTTTCTCATACCTTTCATCAACAAATGTTCAAAACCAAATAATGAAAATGAAAGTGAAAAATGACAGGTACACTTTAAATTAAATGACGGGGTTATTCTCGGAGTTGTTATCCAAATACTTCATATGTATTATCTTTTTAAAATATGCACTCATGAGCAATATATAACGAAAAGAAATTTACATTCTTGTGTTGTGAATACCCATTCCACAGAATATTGCGAACGCTTCCACAAAGTTTTCGTCACTTGTGGAAAATGGCAAACCATCAAACTTATTGATAAGCTTCACGAATAGTACGTTCCGCACATAAAAACCATAAAAAAAGACTTACACTTAGCCGACACCATGTTTGTAGTCATCATAATTTGTTCTCTTGTTCATAACCGAAAGAATGATAAACAAGTTCCAAGTACTTGCAAGTACAAGCTTGTGTATATCATACCTGAATGACACCAATGATCTTCCCATCAGAGTTTTTTATGGGCATGCACAAAATACTTTTATGGCAAAAATCGGAACCGGCATCCACGGACGGATCAAATCTCGGGTCTTCGTACACGTTACTGATGTTAACTATCTGGAAAGCAATGCACATACAAAAGAACCATATTACTAGTCTTACTTTTCTGTGTTGTGTTGCACCCGCATCCCATCATTGAGAACTCCAGAAATGAGTACAATAAAAAAAGAGAACGAAGATAAAAGAGAAACATTTTTGGAAGCCCTTTATTAAAGTATATACATATATACTGTATATGACGATGGTCTAGTGTTCTTGATGTTCATAATTAGCCTCTAGGCTCACGTATTGTACTGAATATTCCCACCATCATCATTGTCAAGTACTTTATAACGCTCAAAACAGTAATAGTTAGTAATAATAATAATAATGAATTCCATTTGGAGAAAGCGTCTTCATGCTTAATGACGTGTCTCGAAGAAATAGAAAGAAATGTTTGGAGCGAGAGACAGTATATAGTAGTATAGCATGTACCTCTCCAGTTGTTGCCACATAGCCACTGATTCCAACATTAATAGGAAAACGGCCTTCAAATGGACTGCGTCGAGCGTCAGCTTCACTATCCTCCAGATCATTAGAATCAAGATCAAAAACCCTACTGAAAGTTCCCTTTGAAGCTTCATGGACTAGAAGAACCTATGTTCAAGAAATAATAAAATAACAATAACAAACCGTGTTTTACAAGAAAATCCTTTTATAAAGGTTCAACCATGTCCTATGTACTTGGATCTTAATAATTCTATATAGTCCATACACACACAGTATATTCAGTACATGGCAGTTAAAGTTGACATAAATGTTCTCTACATGAACTAGCAAAAAATAAAAGTAAAATTCAAGCATATCACTAATGCACATGTGTGTGGGGACATGTATTGCAATAATTTTCCGTATTTTCATGTTAACGTTTTTACCTGAGCTCTTTGACATTGCATTAAAGATAGTGTATGCGTCAGAATCCTGTACACCATATGTTCGATCGTGCTTTGTTCCTCAAATAACATTCTGGCTAGGTCGAGAAGGACCTGCACGTAATGAGAAGAGAAAAAAAACAAGGCGTATGATGAGTAATGTAATTATTAATAGAGCATTTGCGTCACATTCTCGGAAGTTTATGCATGTCGGTGTCTGTATCCTGCTAAATGATAAAAGGTTAACAAATCATCGATCACTCTTAACGGAAATCGACAAAACGAGTGCTGTCGCTGTCACAAACAAAATACGACATGTGCATTACACAATAGTAACTGCACTGCACGCACTTACATTGCTGTCGTCAGGCAGATAATTTGTACAATACTGTGCATGCACACGTACATACAATGCTGAAAATTCTTATTAGAACAGGTAGCATGTCAAAATGATGCAAACTCAACTGCTTTCATTGCAAAACGATCTACTACATGTCATGATAGGAAAAGTAATTAGTTTAGTGTTTCCCAAGTAGTCCTTTTGTTGTTACCTGATTTCTTTTGTTCTCCAGTTGGCTCTGTTGGTACAACAGTGCGTTAGCTAAACCGATAGCACAGAATTGCAAGTAGTTTTGAAAAACGACTTCGTCCCGCTCAGTAAATGCCATTCCATTACGTTTGTTTATAACCTTCAAAATATTGGGGAAAGAAAAAAAATGGTTACAGGGAGTGCTGATAAATTAAGGGGAAAATGAGCTCAGACATGAATGTTGGCGATGTAGTTGGGAATGGAAAAATTATATTAAATATCTAATCCAAAATTGGTTGTTTGTGTCACGCACGTACCAATTCTCCCCGATATACATAATATATACTGTAGTTTATGTATGCTGTTATACCTGCGCCACTCCAAGGCATTCTCCCCTTTTATCTTTGATCGACATACAAAGAAGAGATCTGGTTTTATATCCGGTTTTCGCATCTACTTCTTGATTGAATCTGTCATCCTGAAAAATAGAATTCTGAGTTAGCACAAGATCCACTATCTAATCACGTATGCTTTTCTTCATACAAGGTAATCTGCTTTCCTGTAATGTGGGTACAACTACTCATGAAAGAGGAAATTGTTCTAGTTCATTTTCAGAAAGGAGGAAATGGACAGTACTACTTGTGGTAATACGTGATAGGGTACTACTCTGTCTTAAAATTTTCCGCTTTGACAATCCCTAAAGGTGATACATACTTACTTGATACGCGTCTGGGATGTTTACCGTGACACCACTGTCAGCCGCATATCCCACGATTCCCGAGCCCCAAGGGATTCGTATCTCTTCTATCTTTTCCATATCTTCCAACGTGCTTTGAGAGGAAACGTCAAATAGGCTCGACACTAGATAACGATTGCAACATCCCTTCTTACCCTTTGGAAAAGAAAAACAACGAAAATGGATGTATCTTGTCAATTTGGTTTCACTTGGAGCAACTCGCTACAACTGCGAACAGCTTTCGTCATTCCCACTAATTAATTATTACTAAATATACGCTTTCATCAGACTACTATATAACTTTTATCTTGGTTAAAGGTTACATTACATATTCCTGCATATACATATAAGCTTACATAAACAGAATTCAATGAAATAAAGCAATTTGCAGTATTTTATGCCTTGACGCGTTCTGTTCCATCAGCATGAATTAATTACGCAAATGGAAGAACGTATACGCCTATATTTTTACATAGTCTTGGTTCAATTTGTGAAATGTCATTTTTATGTATCCTCGTTTTACCTCCACCTTACCACAACAAAATCAATAATTATAAGCTCACCTGAACAGTGAATAAGGATGCTCTGTCCGCTGAAACAAGGACCCCGACATGCTGTAGAATTTTTAAAACGAGTATTCGTGTATCCAGCTCGTCGCAGATGTCTTTTGCCAGTTCAAACAACAGCTCTTTTTCGTCCAGCGACTTTTATGAAGGAGAGAAGACATGTAGGGAAAAGTACGAAACGCAAACAACATTAAAACAATTATTGCTAGCTCATTTTATTTCCGTCATAAAATTGTAAATATCTTTAAAATTTCCTCGTTTTACTACTGCTTGTGTGGCCTTGCATGCTTGATATTATGTCAACAAAAAGGACGAGGCACGTCATGCTTGTTGGATTGTAATGTGGTGAAGCTATGATGTGTCTATTGTTACAAAACCATGCGAATGAATCAGTGCCAGTGGACAAGACTGTTATTTTAGTATGTTTGCATTGCAATGTAGGTAGGTTGGTAGGTATACACTATGGCGTACACATTAGAATTTTAACGATGGTTAAAATCTACCCATCGTTTGGTAGTATCTAATCCCAATAAACATGCATCGTTACTTTATATTTTCTCGGGAAGAATACTATGGGAGGCTTCTACACTACTAATAACGGTGCCCTACTTAAAGTAAATGCCAAGTCATAAAAATGTCATTAATACTACTGACGGCATTATAAGAATAAGGCATACACCTCTCCCCGAAATGAAAATAAAACATTTTAAGTGAAAAGTTGTATACAAATAGACAAACACGTACAATGCAATGACATAAAGATCATATCATGTAAAAGAAAGTACAATGGGAAAAGGGAAACATCCCTCATTCTACTTTCACTTTCGTGGTTTATAATAATATGTCACTCATTTTCCTCAAAAATCAGTTTGAATTAGAAAGTCAGCACAACTAATACATTATTATGCAGGTATGTAACGGTGTTTTAGTACGTAGTAAATACGTGCATATAAATCCATGTTATACGCACGTATTCATACCCTCATAAATTCATAACCATTTCACAAGGCAATCAGTAAACGAGTAGACAGCATTTCAAATAGAAAAAAACCCTGCCACATACTTGCAATTCTTCTCGAGATTTTCTGTCTACAAGATTACATCTAGTGCCNAAAAAAACCCTGCCACATACTTGCAATTCTTCTCGAGATTTTCTGTCTACAAGATTACATCTAGTGCCCACAGGGGTAGGAGGGCTAAGAAACGTGGGTGTTCCATCCAGAGTTGTTGTTACCATTGGCTTCACCAAACCTCCTTTCTCAAACTCTTGCGCTGATATTTTCCGGACTGGGGTTGTGGCACCAGAACTTCCTGTTGTGTTTCTTGATGAATTGCTCTATCAGAAAAATATCAATCACTTTGTGACATTGAAAATTGCCTCAAGTCTCTAGACAGCAGGAGGCAATTATCCTGATTACAACCAAACTGGCACGAACGAACAAATATATATATATACAGGTAGTATGTACAACAATGACGAACATTACAATGCACCACATATAGTCAATACTTCAATATGGAGCTATATGGAGTTAAATTCATAAAATATTGCTAGTAGTTTTTGAGGATCTATCATGGGTACTGGCCCTGTTTAGTGTAATTCGTTACAAAAGTTGCGGATACATAAAAATCTAAAGCAAAAAGACAGGTACAAAGTAAAGACTACTCTGCTCAGTCAAACATATGTACAACAATCTATTCCGGTATGTTTTATAGCCTGTATTATAACATGCACATGTTATATTCATGCTCATTATCATAAACTTTATTTCTCAGACATACAAACCTACATTCATTCCGGATGAAACAATAGCCTCGGGATTTAATAATAGATGGATAAAAAAAGTAGTGGACCAACATGGTTAGGTGGAATCATGGGAAACTTGGGTAGGTGTAGTAAATTTTTTAAAGGATTTCTCGTACTTGTTGTTGCTGTTGTACTTGGGATGGTTGTTGCTGTAATGAGGCAATGTCCCCAGTACTGGAGGAAGTATGAACCACAGTAACTGTAGAGGCAGCTATTGTTCCTGTAGCAGCTACCAATGTAGTGACAACTCCTCCATTCCCCGACAGCGACGATGGACCGATTCCCTGCGGCTGACTGATGGAATGAGCCACGAGCCAGCTATCCACCAAAGAGCGGGTAGCTTTCCTACAATAAAGTGGATTATATTAAATTATGGAGAAGTAGCTTATTATGCATAATAATATTGGTTCTCCTCAACGGAAGTACCATCAAGGCGAACATGCAAAAATATATATAGCAAAATTAATTGTGCTTCTATGTGTGCCGGATATATTTCATGTTTTATGACGTACAACAATTGAACTGCTGCTCGTGAGTCATCATTCAGAAGGGCCTTTACCTTTCCTTTACTTCTACATCATCTTGGCTGAGCAAAATATAGTACTGCATATTTCACAAATGATAATACTTGAGGCTAATAATGTATTACGTTGCCCCTGCCCCTTGACGGAAATTGATTACGACAGTGCCTCAACAAAACAAAATGCTTAACCCAACCAGAATATCTCCGTCTGATGTATATTCCTGGAAAAGTCATGCCACGATAAAACCAAACAAAATGGACTATTATGACAACTAATTATATAGGGATAATAAGTAGAGCGTTACAAATGAAGAGCATACTACGATTATATACACAAAGACATGAAACATCCATTCCGGCTATTTCCACACACAACATACACATGCTTTTTTTTACTGAAAGCAGACAATTTGCAAAATGCAAATGACTAAGTGGAAGGCACACAATAAAACGTAATTTAAAGCACTAAGAAACATATATAGAATAGAACGGCATAAAAGTGACAATACAAACCTGATGAAATAGTCATTGGCAAAATCAGGATGCTCATCCAGCCATGCTTCTATTCTGGCACTTTCCGCATCATATTTCACGTCTACATCCTCGCTTCCACTTCTCAACTCCTCCATGTCCCTTGCAGGCAACCCTGGAATGTGTTATTAAATTAAATTAAATATTCATAAAATTTGAATTGGCATCTGATTGGCCAACATATATCGTAACATATTATAATCCACTATAGAATATGAACGTAGAATTGAATGCTGCGCTAAGTATAGTATTACTTACAAAACTCTCAAACTTTCACCAACAGCACAAAGTTAAAGTGAGCGTGGTATACAACTAAATTTACATGTTTTTCCTACCAAGTACAATTCTGTCTGGGATTTGTTTTGTGATTCTTGACATCTAATATTTAGCTGACTGATCTACAATAATAGATTCTGTTGACAGTTGACAGGAGTATTATGCAAATCAAAAAATGTACACAACTAACACCCACATAAGCACCAAACTCTTGGGAACCGTTCACAGTGTAGAAAGTGCAAGCACAATAGTACTACAATATCTTTCGATGATTACGTGTAGTAGAAGCGTTTGCAAGCTAGTTGTTCCTTCCGTTGAAGCTTTAGCATGTGAATTCAGTTCCCAGTTTTGCGTTTTTACCACAAACCTCGAGTAAAATTTAGCCAACAACTTTTCCCCTTCATTTACACACGACTACCAGCAGCTAGTAGTTAGCCTCTGTGTAGCACACTACGACTCAAAACAGTAACTGCAACATTTCGACTAAAAGTCACTGCACCTTCTGCTTCCTCCGTCCGACTGCTGCCTTTCAAAACCGTTGAACGTCTTCTGATGCTCAGCACTTCCAGCGTTAGCGTTTGACTTTTGTGTATGATTTCGACAATGATGATCGTTTGTACTCTGATAGTTCTTCCAAAGCAATAAGCTACTTGTACGGATTTTCCTGTGACATATTATGCACAGCCAACCCCACAGTCAGAAGATAGCGGGGGAAACAACACTACGCACACACCCAGGAAAATGTTAGTAAAGTAGTTTGCCAACATGATATGATGACGACCATGATGAGATGACTGCCTTGGTATTGATGCGCTATTATGAAATACTAGTTCAGTGCCAGCCAACTA
>JAHZNB010003665.1:0-15394 GCA_027744295.1 Callyntrura guangdongensis
CTCATAATGGACCAGGATAGGTACGTTAAAAAATGTTTTGATGCTCTTAAGCAATGTCATTTAAACCAAAAACAAAACCACAAGCCTAAGTATAACTGGTATACCCAACTGTTTAATTTGGTAAGCAGACAGAGTTGTAACCTCGGTGATAATTTGAAGGAATTTTATAAATATTACCCAACTCTGCTGACGAACTTCGTTACCAACGGTATAGCAAAAGACAAAGAATGTGCACTACTTTCAAATAGGTATAATTTCTATCATCAAATAACCACACCAAATTTTATGCCTCAAAAATATTTGCTGACTGGACTTTCTTTTAAAATGACCTTAATGTTGGCACAATGTAGATTGAATATCGATTCTTTGTACTTTGAGAGACGTCTTTTTAAATTTGATAAAGAGATTGAATGCTCTATTTGTAATTCAAAACAACAGGACTCAATTCAACACTTTATAACTGAGTGCATACCATTTAAGAATCAAATCTACTGCAATTAAAACACCAAGATTGGTTTTTGCAAATAGCTGTAAAAGAAAGAGAGAAAGTTTTACTATACATTAAATTGCATTAAATTAAAGAAAATTGTAATTGACTTTTAAGGCAAGGAAACTTGAACTCTAAAATGAAGGTAATATAACGTTTTTGTTAATTAGGTATTATCTTGGATAAGTAACCACACCCATTATTATGTATTTTCATTATTATTATTATTATTATTATTATTATTATTATTATTATTATTATTATTATTATTATTATTATTATTATTATTATTATTTATCGCTTATATTATTACCATAATTATTTTTACCATCTAGCCCTAACAAACATAAAATTCAATTCTAATCTTAACCTATAAAACTTTGTAAATGTAATCCAAGAATCTATATTATGTAAAATGATGTTGCTTATGTGTATACTCTTCGTGGGTTTATATGCCTAAAAAAGAGTAAGTAAATAAAATCAATCAATCAATCAATCAGTACCTACCTCAGATACTAAATAAAAAGAAATGCTAGAAGCTTATATTTATTTGGTTATGTTTTATGTCCTGAAGAAGATTTTTGATTAAAATCGAAACCTTGACAATAAAATCTTAATATCTTTCTATTATTTCCACTTAAAACCCCGTGTACACCTTATTATTAAGCTTATATTTATGACAATAGTTATTCTCACGCACGAAATCTCATTATACTCCGTACATACAATCTAACATGGAAGTTGCACAACCAAATACTTCAAACAATAAGCAAAATACTAAACTAAAAGGTAGCAAAAACCTAAATACGAACGACCAAAATCACAACTTAAATTTTTTTGTAGCTTCTGAATGTGCTGGTATGCGAAGGACAAATCCACTGTACTTTTATTCACACGTAATTAATTATTGATTGGATGTATTACAAATCTTGTAGAATATGTGCAAAACGAGCCACAAAAGTGAGCTTAAGCGGATAAAAATTGTAAAGGATACTAACGCATTACAAAAACAGCCAAAAAGTGCCCAGGCAGTATATGAACGTGCCAAATCCTAAATTGAGGTGACTAAAATCCATAGATTAGTGACGTATTGCGCATGGGAGATACAAATGAGTGATTTAACGGTATAAAACACTTGTACAAGTTTAGATTGGCTAAACAACCTAACTAGACAAAGCATTACGAATACAATGATGCTACAAATTCGTAGGGCAATCTGCAGTCTTCTTGGTTCACCGTTGATTCATGCATCAATACACTTGTGTACTATAAACATCTATTTATGAACACATGAATAACAAAAAATCCAATGTAGAATCTTGAGACGGGTTGCATCAATCCTGACCGTCAGTGTTAAGTCGGTTGATTATATGCAACGGTTTCCAAGTTAAGCTGACATAATTTCTCAAGCATATGGCGGATGCCAATAATTGCGATATTGTACTATGCACGATAGTCAACTCAGTCACGTTAAGTAATATACCGATTTATTTACGGTACGTACAATTAACGAAACAATTACGAAGCGTACAATATTTTAGGTTTAACGTTATCTAGCTACTAAAACCTGAGATAAATAAAAAGTTGACCCACAATTTTCACGACTGATAACAATTAACACTACTCTTGATTACGACTACTACAAATGTCCTTTAAGACAGTCAGATTGTGAATGACGATTGACCTTTGTCAAAACTTTTGTGGTCATTTTAATTGCTTCTATACACTTATTACACTGACAAGTCTTCTATACATTTACCTGTCACTTCATTTACCGTTCTTTTGAACATCATTCATCTGTAATTTCCATAATCTGGGAATTCACAAAGTTTCATGCATCGTAACGTTCGCTATACTAACTTTACCATAGTGTTACCAATGAACTATCTACATGTTAGTGTTGGTCTCCCGACCTTACAACCGCCAACAGATTTATCAAAACGTTAGATGAATTCAAAAATACAATTGATAGAAGGAAAGCAGACTCACTTGTGCAAGTATGTTCAGAACGCAAACTTGTAATTACAACACTACATTATATCCCTGATACAGAAATATGTTATGAGGTAATGTCAATCTATGTTAATCGATTGTCTCCTACCGTACTGTACTGAGAAAAATACACTATTCTTCAAACATTTTTAAATTATCCCCATCTACCACAGTTAGACTCCGTGTCACCGTAATTTCCTTATTGTTCCTGGTGAAAGTAGAAAACCACAACCTATCAACGTTATTACGAAACCTTTGACCAGAAATTTGGACGACAAAATTTGTTGCTTAAAAGTTGCAAAAATAAAAACGGGAAAAAATAAAAGTGCAGTGGTTGAGGAAAAACCAAGCAAATCGTGTACGTAAATTAAGAGCGTGTTTCATGTTAAGTGGTGGTTGTGAGATGCTAAAAGGAATTTTTTTTGGTGATTGTGATACTTGTGTAGACACATAACATGAAACACAATGTCATTGTGTTGCGAGAGTGTGTATGCAACGTCTAACTATTGTTCTTTGAGTTAAAGCTAATAAATATCATGGTTTCTGTGGAATTATTTTGTAATTAAATGAGGCAGCAGATAATAAAACGTCATATTGCTTTTTATTCTCAAAGGACATTTCACCGATTACGCGTACAACTTGTGTGAGAAAGATGATGATTGACTTCATGGCAGTAGGAACCGGATATATGGGCAGTAGTGGGTGGCTGAAATCCCCGAGGCATTAGGGATTTATTACTGCGTGGACTACATAGCTTAAAGTTATTTGAATGGCTCGCAGCCGTGAATAGTTGGAAATTTTGCGGGAACATTACCACGCAATATGTTTCAATTACAATTTCAAAAGTTGTAATAAGAGTTTACAATTCCAGTCAATTCCAATTACATTTAGATCAATTCTGTGCAAACCCAAATAAATATGAACTCAATAGAAGCCGACCCAACTAATTAATTAGTTGGGTGGGATTAATCCCAAGTAATATTTATTTGAAACAACCCAAATTTCCAATTCCATAATTGCATTTGTTTAGAAACACAAAAACTTTTTTAAATGATTGTTTGGGCGATATTAAAATTTAACTTGACACCTAAGGCGTCTGATAATTCTTTGCAAAATATGCTAGTTACCATAAAACATAAAAGACATTAGCAAGGACATTGTGTGTGATTTTGATTGGATTTGAAGATGACTTCTTCTCACTCCACTATTTTTTTCCTTTCCTACCTTGTTAAAAGTAGCATCAAATGCAGTCCATCCCTTAAAAATTGTTGCGGTTTAAAATTTAAACTGTTTATGCAAAAGAGAGTTCAATATGCGAGCTAACTCTCTTTACAGTATTGATAGAAGGCGTACCAGTTTGGCTAACCGTAAGGTTAGCCAAAGTCTTTGGTAAGTTGATAAAGTGACACTGTAATATTTTTTGTATTCATATTCTCCAATATTCGGGGAAGCAACAAATTGTCACTAGTACTTACTGAAGTTATTCTATTTTAAGAAATAAATATTTATTGCGTTTCATTCAATTACTGCACATGCTATATTTTATGCAATAAATCAATCCTATAACATCTAAGCTACAAGCATTTTCCGTTTTAATATATCGTTTCATCAATTATAGTTATATTTATATTAAATATCACTAAATTGTAATGCGTGATTCAATAGGAGTTGAAATCCAAAACATCACAAAACTGTTGCGTTAATGTTAGATACACGTTCCAGAAGACTCTCCTCTTTTGATGCTGCACTTGTCTGAAATAAAAAATTGTGCCAATTAGTTTTAACCCAAACCCATCCCCATGAAAACAAACTAACACAAAGGAACTAAAAAACTTGATATACATACTTGAACAGCAGCAAGGCCTTATCACCGTGCCACAGGACACCACGGTACAACTAATACCTTTTTGCATGCATTGTCCCTATTGAACAGAATTTTTCAAATGTACAAAACTTTGTGAAGAAACAGAATAATATAAAAAAATTGTTAAAAATTGGTCTACCTCCACATTCGATACCAGGACTAGAGTGGTAACTAGTGCCAGGAATATTCCTAACGTACACCAACTAAATTTCACCATTGCTTTTTGTTGTTTACACAAAGGTTGATGCCAAACGATGCGTGTATGCTGTGATGAACTGATTGGTTAAAAGTGTTAAAATTTAAAATGAAAGCCATTATATACAGCTTATAAAAGTACAGTCGCATCTGATGAAAGAGTGCTTTAGTCTACCCTATTACACATTTCACAAACTCCGTCCAACCAACCGTCTCAGCGCCAGTTCATACGTATACATGTACGACGACCCTCGATTTGGGTTTCATGTAAAATTGTTGGATATTATTTATTTTAGGTACGCTACACGGGCTGTAAGCTGCGCAACAGCATCGTGACCGGTGGATAACCTTATCCAGCAATTTATAACGCTCGCTATCCTGTAGTGTTAAAGGTTCAATGGAAAGGATTTTGTTCTCCCATTCCTTCTATTCTGAAGTCATTGACTGCGGCCATGGATGCAGGAGTAGAGTGGGACAGGTATAAATTCTGGGCAGCCCGATCCTTTAATGGTAAAGAATGTTAAGCCCTGTAATCATTGTAATATTTAATCTTTGAATTCTTAAGGGGATGTATTCCTCCAGATCCTTCCGCCATGACTGGTGGATCAAGTTTCCTCATTAACTCAAACTGGTTACTTTGGATATGATTGTACTCCCATGTTTCCCTTTTTCTTCAGTAGTCATTGTAGTTAGCATAAATACATAAGCGAAATTTAAAAATATATAAAACCGATATTTTTGATCAGATAGGTTTATATTGAATGAAAACGTTAACAACTATTGTACAGATCAGTAAGTTTTAGACCACGACTTAAAATATATCTGACACCAGAGCGATTATTTTTCGGGAAAACATGAATATTAAAATATAGATGAAGTTTATACGGGCTCCGTGTTTACACCGTTTACAACGTTTTTTGGTCCAGATAAAAACAGATAAATTTCTAACAGTAGCATCATTTATCATTGTCAACATAAAATGTCAAATCCTTTTAACAAAAACCAAGTTTGGTGTTAAGAGAGGTGATAGTAAATCGCAGAAGTGCTGGAAGGTTTATTACTCATCGATGAATGAAATCGATTTGTCTTCGTTTTATAGTACAAATTATGGTTGCTGAACAAAAGTGACATAAATCTGACCTATTAATATTACACTATTTTCCATGGCTAAACTAATTTTGAATGTGCTTTACTATAGACTGCCGAAGTGGGGGGATAGGGGGCTATGGCAACTTACTGTGGAAATTGAACATTTAATATTACTAAATAGGTAAACGAGGGTATGATAAATTGAGTAACCCCTCACGGTGCTATCATCTTCCAAAGTCACTGCCAGTAAACTAAATTATTGTGAAAATGGAAGGTGGCTTTATAAATCCAAATATTGTAAAAAAATAAACAAGTTACATTGTGGTTTACGTGGATAATGTATTTTTAATACTAGCAACGCAGAGAGCATTTGACGTTTACGGTTATAAATCAGTTTTTAAAAAACCATTTCATTTTCTAACTGTATTTGTTCACTGTCAATTTCAATGATTTATGTGGATTGGCATCGAGTAAGGTTTAATTTAATTGGAATAAGTTCAGAAAGAGTAGATTCGTATAGATTGTGATTTCACTATTTATATTGCACACTTTTATCTTATATAAGTCTGTGTTCAAATAATTCTCAATCACATTGTATCCCCTTGCTTGTTATCACGAATGATATTTAACTCACGACAGTGATTTCCATTGTTAGATATATATCAGTTCGAATAAAAGTCTGGTAAACTGTAAGGTATGTACATCCATGCAGTATTCCCGTTAAAATAAGCCATAAGTTTTTAACGGTTTGACACGCATTTGGTCTCCAAACGGTCGACTCCAAATGCCCATCGTCGAACTCATCCGTGCTATTGACGGATACATTTGTCCTCATCATCGCCAATATTAAATGAAGTGACAGTCAAAAACAGTTGAAATCGAAAATTTCACGTCAGCATTTCCTGCCAAGTTGTCGATTTTTAATTTTGTTACATGTATGTGCCTCGGCGCATTTTAAGCCCGGCTTGAAATTGTGGATAATCTCTGATCAGATCAGTTATAACTAATAACTTAAAAATAACCATATCAAAGTTTGTCATGTGTAGCTTTCCATATTGTGAATAACAGATCAATTTTGTCATTGTCAAATCACCTAGATTTTTTTCCAAGGTTTCATGTAACAAAAATTTTATGGGGCAAAAATGATGTGATTGATGTGCAATATCGTTTTTTAAATGTGATGTTAATGCGATTTTTAAACTTACAGGAATGGTGCTAACCCATAAAAATTGTTTACCTTCACTTAACCACAGCATCCAATTCTCGTTCGAAGCTCAACAGATGTGGTTTTTCTTTCGCATGTATTGATGTAAGTACGCGTGCTAAAAACTCAATACACTAAACTGGTCGCCACAATCATAAGGATCAAGAAAAATTTCCATTTCAGCAAATATTGCTCTGTATGCATATCTGCATAAATATGTAGCTTCTGTAATGGACTTTCTTACGCTGTTGAAAAATTGCTTATTATTTTAGTTGATAGTGGAAAGTGATTTCTAAGACACGAATAAAATAGCTGGATTTTTTTTCTTGAAAATAAAACTATTCAAATAAATGCTTAAATTTTCATAATAAGCTTGTGTGTATTATTCGACGTTTGGAAAACTGAAACAAACGAGGTGCATATGAAGCGACTCTTTTTTTGAACGGCTAACTTTTTTTTCCTTAATTTTGGAGATCAGTATATATTCCAATTACTTGTACTGATGCATATGAAACATGCACTAATATTGAGTATGAAAAGATGTAGCGACTACGGGACGTGAGGCAGGACATGTATTTGTTTCCCTAGCATCTAATGTTAAAGGTTCAATTTTAGGAGTATATTTAGTTGTCCCCTTCCATTATCAATGCTCGACCATCTGTGAAATGAGGTAAATTAGATATATTTGACAGTTGCCGTTCCACTAACAAATTGAGAGTGTACTTGAACCAGATTAGATATTTATTTTCCTATTTACAAGTTTTGCAATATTTCATTCCAAAATCAAAACCTAAATCCTTTTAACAAATTATTGCCATCATCCAGACAAATGTATCTGAAAAATTATTTTAACACATCTGTGTAACCTAATAAATCATATTTACTTGCTAATCGGCAATCTTTACTAAATTAGGTGATGATGATTTACACCTTAATCGCGGTGAAGGCTATTTTCACCGGTGTGTGAACTTCTCCCGCGGCAAGGTCTCCACGGGTCTATCTCTTCACAGTACCAACTCCCCTCACATGGGGTTGGCGTATTGCCCCCGGCGCCAACTTCCCCACAAACCAAATGCCCACAGTGCAGATCTAATTCAACTTCACATACACTACGTTTACAATACCATCGGTTATTCATTTGTAAATTTATGCTTTGTGACATTCCCTGAATTTTATCCAGATATATTTTTATTTCATTCAATTTCAGTGAAGAACGTTCTAAAATCAAAACACAATGGAAGGTTAGAAAGAAATGTCACATGGCTTAATTTAACAGTTTTACAGTGTGCCCCAAAGCTGCCATTATCAAGCAAATATTCTGATCACAGTGGCTGTAAATCCTGATAAAACCAAATCGTTACTTGGGTCCGTATTGTCACCTCCACATTGTTACCTGCACGAGAATGTTTGGTTCTTTTCGGAAACCAATTCGGCAAGTGCAATCAGGTAAAATTGGGGATTTCTAGGTTGGTAATATACACAAAAATATGTTAAGGTTTTGCATACTGCTCTTCAGTTTATCCTCAAAAACCGCATAATTTTTTGATACTGAGATGGAAAATATTTTGATTCTGAGTGCCACCTGCCCACCGTCGCATATGTAACGTTATTAAGAGTTTAACGTAGATTAAAATTTCGTACGTAAAGATAACCTTAGAAGGACTCATGACATATGCTGACAACAAAGTTACATATTGCGCCAGAATTTACCAAATTTTGCAAGTGGGCGGTTTTAGTTTAGTTAAGTACCAAAGAATTAGTAAAAATTCGTAAATCACTTTGACCATAAATACTATAGAAACAGGAATTTCATAAACAAATAAGACGTTTAACATTTGCACGTATAGAAGATTTAGGGCACACTTTGTATGCCCGTATGGGACATTTTCGCATAAAATTATTTTCAATATTCATGCAAATACTTGTCATTTGATTCAGTTACTTGATAGCAAAAGGTTTAGGTGCACACATAAGTGCTATTAATTTTTTATACAGAAAGCAGGTATGGTAATCGGGGTGTCAGACCAAATGAAAAACTTGTTTCTATTAGTTTTGCTATAAGACTCATCTCGAATCAAAATCATACCTACAACGAGTACCAAATTATTGGGCCCTTTGTACACATTTAAATGAACTTTGTTTCATTTTGTATTCACTGGTGACGTCGTTCTTAGGCACTTACATTTTTTCACTCACCCAGGTTTACTGAATACATTATTTTAAGCACAACTAAATGTCAATTACTATCAACTCATAGCGCGTCACTGTCATCAGTGATGACGGTATGAGCAGATTCGTGATCTTCCATGAGAATTTGTGTCCACATATGGATATAGTCAATTGTTAATGAGTTAAGGTTTAACAACAAGAATGGATGCAAAAATGGAATTATTAGTAGCGTTCTGTTTGTGTATCAATATAACTTTGTGCTGTGAAGGAATACTCGCGAAGACTTGTTTTAATAAAAAATGCTCAGGCAAATCAGAAGTGACAACGTCATGATCTAAATCTGGTAAAATATTTTGAGCGTCGCCAAAATTCTTGGGGGGAAATTTTGTGTTCAGTTTTATGCTGAATCAGTTATTCTTAATAATAAATAATATTAGTAGTGCACAATATTCGCTTTATATACTATGACTTTATTAAAGGACGTAAAAAAGGCGACTGACTACTATTATTTACAACTATATTGGTTATGTACAACATTCGTCTGACTGCGTGCAGCAGACTGCATGGTGCGGTCACGACAGTAGCCGCTCAATCTAGTACTCTATGGTATATCCTATCATCTAAGGAAAGCTTTCTGGTTGAGTCCTTGCATACGTCATATATAGTACAATCAAACATTACTGAAAGGTAGTGGATTTTCATTTTATGCACGCAAATACAAATAGTGCTAATAAAATGCAACAGACATGGAAGTTCTGCTCGAAGAACACGACACAAGTTCTGCAACCGTGGTACCCATAAATACTGTATAACTTAATGGGAAATAATTTGTTGGGCAGAGTAAATAATTGATAAGCGAGAGAATATAATTATTTAGGCAGAAAACGGGGGTTATCTTCTGCCTAAGTTAGGTGCCTAACTCGGGCACATATCAAATACAAAATCCAATGTTAAAAATAAAATTGATGATGATGATGATTTGATAATCTGGATATGTTCGTTTATATGCCTTTTAGAGGCACTGTTGCACACTTGTTGTAATATAATGTTAAATATAATGTTTAATGGACTTGAATGCACTTCTTTACGCGATTCGAGAATAATTATCACCATCCTAAATATTTTATATTTCAGTTTGGTTGATGATCATGACAAGAAAATTGAAAGCTTTGGTATAGAAACATGTTGAAGAAGTAACGGTAGTAATTTTTAATTGCTCTCTTGTTGTTAGTGGGCTGAATTTGTCTATTAAATAAAATTGATGTAATACATAGACGTAAACACTGGTCGATTGATATAATATACGTAATAATAATTCGCAACTTTGAAACATTTGCTTTCCAAAAGTTCACTTTTAAAATAATGTACTTGAAAACCAAAACCTTGATAATTAATATCCCAAAGCTTTCAATTGTAATGTTAAGGGTAACTTCAAGGAAATATTGGATGTAATATGGGAGGGGATATATGCGGGATTATTGGAAAGAACATAGATTGTAAGGGATTTTCTATAGTATGGTATGGTGTCACGGAGGTTATTTCAGCGCTCTCGGACCATCTGCCATATTCTTAATGAATACTTTCCCTTAGGTAAAGAGTCTCCTTTCCTAAGCTCCCATTTAAAATGTATGAAGCAAAATTGGTATCCATAGAATTTAAACTTACCTTACGTTAGAAACCAGCTAGATTCTTAACTAAGGAATCATTAAACATATCCCTGCATGTGAATTTAATTCACACTAACTATCAGTCAGTACAAAACTAAACTTGTACGTGTTGCTTTAGAAGTAAAGACTGACGAAACCCGCTGCAACGGCGATATCAAAGTGTAGTGAATGGCATGATGGTGAAAGAACCTGATTGATTACCCTGAATTTAATATTCATATGTAGGTTCAATGTTTTTCCCAGTGAAAAATTGGGTATTCACAATGAATCCAAATTTAATGTAAAAAATCCCATTTCTTGTCATGATCATCAACCATACCGAAATATAAAATATTTAGGATGGTGATAATAAGTGATAATTATTCTCGAATCGCGTAAGAAGTGTATTCAAGTCCATTAAACATTATAATATAACAAGTGTACAACAGTGCCTCTAAAAGGCATATAAACGTACATATCCAGGTTATCAAATCATCATCATCGTCAATTTTATTTTTAAATTAGATTTTGTATTTGATTTCTGCCCGAGTAAGGCACCTAATTTAGACAGAAGATTACCACCGTTTTCTGCCTAAATAATTATATTCTCTCGCTTATTAATTAAAGTCTACCTCATTAAATGACACCCCATTATATAATACTGAAATGGTCTGAGAAAAGCCTTTTTTAGTTTCATTTGTTTATATAGGAATACACTTGTGGTTACCTACCTTGTAGTCGTGTTGGTTTCGATTTAGTTCCAATGAATATGTGCATTCATGTATGAAAATTTCAAGTCGTATACTTACTTGAAATAATTTCAATTCTTTTCTGAGATGAAAATAAACTATCAGTTGGCACATTAAATCCGGCTACTCGACATTTAATAATTTGTACTTCCACGTACACATCGTATCAGGAGTCATATATTTAGAATTGAGGTGTCGGCGGCACCAGTGCGTACTTATCTGGCCGGACACCGTAGGGTCATGTGTAGTCACTGGACGGGGTCACTTGTTCCTATTAAAATTATAGTTTTAGTGTGCCATAGTTTTGTTCTTGTTCGGTTGCCGTCATATTTGATGAAAAGTTTCAACAATAACAAAAAACTGACTACCCAAGGTATCCAACATAGGCCATATACACGCAATACACGTTGGCTGGCAAATAATACTACAAAAAATAACCCAACTTGTTGTATTGTTTTAAGGCGAATCCAACAGCAGGAAAGAGGAAGCAGAATGACGGTTCCCATAAAGTAACCAACTCATCGTCACTTTGTCAATGCGGATGCGGAACCTTGCAGTAAGTATATCATTATCAGGTGGTTTTAAATTGTTTTAGTCTACCTAAGTAATACGGGTTTGTGGGTATGTCCATCAGTGTGATGATGCCAGAAATTCCTTACTTAATAAACACGGTTAATATTATGTAAAAGTGCATTCTATGTAATACTTAATTAACTATACGTGAAACATACGTCGCAATTAAATTCCTCCAGCCAGCAATATATTTACTCGGCGATAACTTTGAAGGTGAAAAGTATTGCAGTATTTGCTTGCAAACTATCCAAAATATCGAGGCAATAAAATCTAATACAGATTTACCTTTGCCGCAATTTTCAACTGTACGTACGAAACGTTTTGTGATAGACAAGGAAGAGAAAACAAAGTATTGTTTCTTCAAACGAACGCGGACACAAAAGTACCTTAATACTTTCCATTTGGCAACGCGGAAATTCTATCGCTCATGTAATTTACATAATGATTTCTTTGCGTAATAAACTACCGAATTAGGTAAATATATTCGTCGGTTTAGTTCTTTATCAGAATAGATATACAGAAGTTGCTAAGTTCCTCATCCTACAAATCCTGCCATTGGTTCTTTACAAAAATGCGTTTTTTGCACTTTTATATGAACATCTTCCCCATTTACGTCATGTCCCATGAGAAAGTTTGTTTGGAAAACTCCATATTAGATTTCCGTCAACAAGAAAGAATTTCCAGGGCTCTAAACGTGTTCGAAACACCGTTGGAAATTTTTGGTTCAACAGTGATTCACTTTCTTAATCCAAACAGGTGTGATCTACCATCCTACTATTCACTCCCACAGTATTATACCACTGTTGTTTCAACGCAATCAAAGGAAGGGGGTCCAAATATAATTTCATTCGGACTTTTGAATAGAGAAAAATTAATAGATGCACTTGATGGACGCGAGATTGAAAGCTTGCGACGGAATACTTCTTTACCAGTGCCGTTTGGCTGGTACAGAATACTTCACATACAAATAATGCACCCAATCTACGATGAAAAGGTACTCAACCGAATGGTTGATTGGTGGGAAGGGCATTTGCTCAGCTGCTTTACTCGATACTTGTTAAACAGTTATCTAATGCAGGATCGTCTGGTATATGACATGTTGGAAAACGATAAATACAAAAGTGATGGCGGTTTGATGCTGCCAAAAGACTCAAACTCAGACGGCTACTCCAGACCCTTCGACATGCACATCACAATCTTCTTCGTTTCACAGAGTGAGTATGCCGATGTGATTCCTTGGATGTTTCCATTGGCTGACGGTATTGCAGCTTATATTGACGATAATCTTTTAACAAATCTATTACGTCAGACACCATTTCATAAATTGGTCGTGATCGTACCAAACTTAGAACAAACTAGGCAAAGTAAACTAGTTGGTGTACATAAAGAATTTTCTGACAAAATATACATACACTGCCCATTCTGTAGCGAAATCCGTGGCGAACAAAACTGGTTACCAGTGGACAGTTTAATGTTGGACCACTTGGCTAAATATGGGTTTTCTGATCACAACAAAATCATTCTTCAAAATATTTATATTTACAAATTCAGTACCGATTTGAATTTGGATTTATTTATGGCCGTTGCTCCAAGCGAATGGAATGTATCGATTTGGGTAAATGAAAACAACCCCCAAGAACAGTCGGTGAAGCCAATGAGCATCCCACATCCTACTATTCATATGAGAGTAAAAACAGCACCAACACTCATAACTAATCAAGTGTCACTTCAGTTTCTTACTTGTGACGGCGGTTACATTGAAAGCGGTGTATCATTTGCCGGCTATGTTTCAGCGTTTGACTGGCCCACGTGGTTGTTAACAGGAGTTTTATTTGCTTTGTTGGTAGTCGCACACAATATCGAGCTACGACAAAAGCATCCAAGTAAAAGTGGGACGTCTGAAAAGTCTACAAAGAGAATTATTGTTTTTCTGGTAACGTCGACTTTGGAAGTGTTTCGAATATTTCTTTTTCAAGGACATAAATTTACAGATGCTCGCTACAAGTTTCCGGTTCAAGTCTGGCAAATTGGGGTCTTTATTATGGGATATTTTTACTTGGGAGATAATATTGGACAGTTGACAGCTCCCAAGGGAATTGTCCGTTACACAACTTTTGAGGATCTTCTAGCGAGGAACTACACGTTTTCTGTTCGGAGTAATCTTCTCATGCAACAAATGGAAATTGACGAGAGCATCCTTGCATGTGGCCACAATAATATGTCAGTAAAGTACTGTACTTTCGCTAAATTTACAGAATTGGGATCCTTGTTAAACCCATACGAAGAAAGAACCCTAATAAATGCGACACGTGAGGAGCGTCTTATTCGTCGTGTTGTGGAGAGCAATGTGGAGGTTGATTTGTGGACGAACATCTTCCACAAATATTCTTTACAGCCAAAGACGTACCCCGCAATAATGGATACACAACTAAATACTTTGAATTATGGTGTTATAAAAGTATGTGATAAGAGGGCTATCATTGGTTGGTCCGATTATCTTGATGAATATAAAAATGAGTTTGAAAGTAAAATGCTGACAAAACAAAGAAAAGATAAGGAAAAGCGGCCCATTTTCTCGAGAAGTACAAAAGACTTCCTTAATCAAAACGTTGGTTGGAGTTTCTTGTACTGGGGCGATCCCTGGATTGTCGGACGATGCAAAAGTATTTGGTCCTCTGGAATATTCATTCACTTACGTAATCGCGTTAACATTCAGATACGAGTAGAAAGAGAGCACGATGACCATGATGTGGAGCACCTTCCCAATGAAAATACTAATGAATTTAACGACGTAATAGAAGAGAATTTAAAAAGTTTCATCATATCGCTAACAGCAAACACAAGCGTTATTTTCATTGTGTTCGGTATAGGTATTATTTTAGCCACGATTTTATTCATAACGGAATGTTGGAACGACTGTCATAAAACAGTACTTAATAGAATTATTTCTCGTATTAACGTCGTTTGCGGATTAGACTGGTGCTTTCGTTTAAAGAGAAAAGGGCTCAAGTCGTTGAGTCTAAAACAAAACCAGGCCAATTTACCCCTAGTTGTTGTATGCATATTAAATTTTATAACCCGTCCTAAACGTAAATGATATTCTGGTAAAATTTAACTTTAATAGTACACAGCCAAACTATTTCTGTCTTTGACTTAGATATAATTTAAAACAACTGAAAAGTAAACATTTTTCGTGATTCTGGATCCACCCTTCAAGCGGATGAATTTTCGGTCAAACATGATGTATTGAGTTATGGGATGGTCATTTGTCATGGTTTATAACGTTGTTTACCAGTTATAATTAAAATTGATGACGATGATTATGATAACCTGACTAAAGCATGCGTTTATGGCATTTAACAGTATTATACATTTGTAATGGTTTATTGTACAATAGATATGAATGCTCTTAAAAATACAGATTTG
>JAHZNB010003666.1:0-17133 GCA_027744295.1 Callyntrura guangdongensis
TACGCTAAGATGCAACGTTCGCGGTACTAATCTATGGCGAATTGCTTACTGCTGAATACTGCTGAATATATGCTTACTGCTATTTACATTGTAATGCAATCCATATCCTTATTACTACTGAAGAGAGATGAAACATTCCATAGTTAGTATAGCTTTTGATAAATCACATTCTACACACTCTGCTCTCATTTTTTCGTTTCAAAACAAAGCAATCTAAATTTTTGGCATTGATTTTGCAATTCCCATTTTGTTATTCGCATAAGTAATGTATCTATGTATAATTCACACATCCTGCCTGTAAAGAATAATCATGTCAAACAAACAACACTTTTCTATCGTCACAATATGTAGTAATCTGAAGTGGTATCAGTAACCAATGGTACAGTAATGTGACGAGAAACGTGTAACGCTAATGAGCAACTACTGAAAAACTCGACCCGCCAAACTTTGACGTCCCCTGGGGGTCAAAGAGGTCAAATTTTTTGGGCGAAACTTGCAAAACGTCATCAATCTTCATTATGATTGTCATTTGAAAAAAATTGTGACCCCAGGGGGTCTACCCCAAACCCCCATCTTCGAACTCATAAAAGCTATTGAGCATATATATCGATTGCCGAAAACAGAATTTCAAAAATTCGTTTGCGTTCAAAAGTAATCGTACGAACAAGACCGACACACACACACACACAAAGACAGACAGGCATCAAGACAATCTTATTAACTACTGAATACGTTTTCAGTAGTTAATAAAAGCGATAAATAATGTAGCCACATCCACATCCAGTCTTAAATAATATGCGTCATCATCGCAATAACAATAAAAATTATTATGTTCAGCTTAATACTTTACTTATTTTACACATCTCTTTTGTTAAACACACAAATATATATTATACCACAAACTATCGTAACTACAACTGAATTGATTAATCTTACCGTTTTCCTTACATATTATTTTGTAAATTTGTACAAATTGCTTCATTAAATATTTTTCTCTCATTTCATTCAGAGTAGTTAGTTGTTGGGTTGATAATTGAGACTACCAATAAATACGAACTTAAAATGTTTACTACTACTCGCGGTGTCAAATTACTTTAATAAACACACCGAAAGGTCGATAAAGCGTTTAAAAAATTAATATTCTCTATCGTCTGATGTTAACTAGCTCTTTGAGCGTTTTATCTTTTGTAATTGACTTTTACTACGTTGACTAAAAATACTTTGCTTATTACTTGATCATCTTCAAAAGAAAATAATGAGTAGTGTAAATGGAAATTGGACACCCGTGGACTGCTTAACCAAAGCTTGAACAGAGAAATTGGCCAAACTAGCCATTAATAATGCAATTGTGCATTTTCTTCAAAATTTCATTTTAGCTTTATCAAACTTTTCTCTGAATATGGCGATTTGTATCGCTGATTCAACGAAATTAGAGTTGTCATCCTACTGATTTGTCACTCTTACTTAGGGAGCGTCCATTTAGAACGTTAAGGGGATGGGTGAGTGGTTCTAAAACTTGTGTGACATTTTGTGGCATAGGAGGGTGGATGAAGTTTTGTGACGTAATGGTATCAAAATTTTATACTAGAGAATTTTACTAGAGATTAAAAAGCTAGACCAGGCGAGGACATCACATTTTTGCGTTACTTTCGGCACGGCATTATTGTTGACAAGTTTTCATCGTTGAATGTTCAAATTTTGATCGTTAAACAAATTATATTGCATACTTTTTTGTTTCTTTGTTGCACTTTTTGCGGGGACCCCGCATTTGATGATATCCGATTTTTGTGGCGTTTTTCATAGCAGCGTAACGTGTCAACGTAATAAATCACAATATTTTTGTTAGATGAAAAAATTAAATGTCTTTATTAAATTCCGGGCCGTAAATATCGCGAAACTATTAATAGTTCCATGGGGACACTATTATACAAAATTAAATTTAAAAAACATACCTAAACTCATGTGTCGTCAATCGTCACCCATATTCTAGAAAAAAATGTATTTTATGAAATCTCATTTCTTATATACATGTGTGGTCTGAAATAAAGAACAATAATAATAATAATAATAATGAAAATATTTTAACTGCAAAAGTTACTATGTAAATATGCATAAGTATATATTCTGAATTTTGTGATCAACAATTGAATAATAGTAATACTATATCCATCCAAGGGTGTTTCAATGTCTGCGTGACCTAGGGGGTTAAAAATTTTGTGACATGCATGTGACATGGGGGGTCCCAAAACCCAATTTTTCCAAGCGTTCTAAATGAACGTTCCCTTACTACATTATTGACAAAGTTCTCTCTAATATATGGAAGCTGCTCACAACGTCCGCTGAACGTTTTTTTGTTATCATGCCATGTCGTTCGTCAGTGGTGTGGCTACTGAAATATTATTTAAACAAACAAAAATGCAGCATGACTCATAATTGTCAGAGTCCCGAAAGAGACAAATAATGCGACTCTGCGAAATCTACATTCCAAGAAACTCTCAAAAATAGCTGAAGTCAACGTCTCCACTTCCACTGCTAACATGCTACAGATTTTTAAAAAATTACAGCCAACAAAGCTACTTCTTTGCTAACTTTTTCATTCTAGTGGTAGTGAGAGAGAATTCACCTTGATCATTGATCACACAAAATTGTTACTTACCCATACCGAACAAAAACTATTCACCAGCTATTGACTTGACTTGTGTCGTGTCTGTGTCATGATTACTACGTCTCTCTCTCTCTCTGTAAG
The DNA here is from genome assembly GCA_027744295.1 of Callyntrura guangdongensis. Classification (NCBI taxonomy): domain Eukaryota; kingdom Metazoa; phylum Arthropoda; class Collembola; order Entomobryomorpha; family Paronellidae; genus Callyntrura; species Callyntrura guangdongensis. The sequence continues at coordinate 2,747 of JAHZNB010003666.1, forward strand.
AAATCAAATAAGTCGTCTCCATCATAATAGTCATATGGCAAACCCCAGTATCGCGTCTTCGTAATACCATGGTGCATTTACATTTAAAGGTCGCTATCACTAGGTATTATCTCTTTTACCGACTAGAGCAGCGAGTTTAATCTTTGTCCATGATATACTAACTTAAGGTAAAGATACCACCGCATCGTATATCTCCTACATGCACTATACTACAATCATCATTTACCAATTTATCCCATATCTCATCATCATCGTCGTCGTCGTCGTCACTAAACAGTTTACATATTAGCATTAGTCATCTTCTCTCTAAGCCGCATAGTTTTTGTGGAAATCAATGAGCGTCACCATTAATACATGTTACTACACACACTTCCAAATACTCTGCACAATATCAACGGATTACTTATCTGACTTAAACCAAAAGCGTACATATTATTGTGGATTTATGAATTCTGCTGGCTATATGTAAGAAGAAGGGCATGATATTATTATGTATCCAACATCCAACCCCAACCAGTAATCTCTCTTTAAACCTAAAAACCACTTGATATACATAGCCGTGTGGTCGATTGAACACTATTGACGACTTTACATAATATATTTACAGAGGCGTTGCTAAACGCAAATAAACACATTATTTTTCCGTCCTTTTTATTTTTACACGCTCGTTTGAATGAACAAACTTATTTTTCATCTTCTTCTTACAACTTACTTTGTTCTTCTGGATTTAATCTTTATCGACACTGTCCAGTTGTGGTGGTGTTTCCATTCTAAGTAATTGCCCAGTTTTCTGGTTGTTTTGCATTAATTGCTGCATTGTATTGTATGACTTGTGTGAGTACTCTCCAACCAACACGACAACAAGCTCCTCTCACTAACGGGAATTTGTTACAGCGAGAAGTGGTGAGAAGTGGTAAAGTGATGATGTTGTTCCCCAGCACCTCGTTTTCGTAATCGCATTGTTTCTCTTCATCGCCGTCATTATTATTAATATTATTATTGCTTTCCACTGCAGGTTGACCCATTTAATTTCTCATGGTAATGAACCAATACGGTGGTTGTGGTATAGGTAATGGGTCAAACCTGCATGAGGTCAAAAGAGGCGAAAAAGGATAATTTTTTGAGGGAGCCATTAAAAAGTAATAATATTACTGCTTAAGTGAAGCTGTGCTGTTGATCGGCGACGCCAACAACGTCAACATTTTTGCTAGATGGACAGACAAACAAAGACAGTTGGCGAGTGTCTGTGAAAATAAATAAGTTAAATACTGCTGCTGTTGATACCGATACGACCACTGCTGGTTACAAGAAAAGAAGCAATATGTCAAACATGGAAAGTCGTAAACGAAAAAAGGTTTGTTGTAGTTATACTCATAATAATTTTCAATAGCCATAAACGCACGCAGCAGCAGCAACGATCATAAAAACACAGGATGTTCAATGTTGTTACATAAAACTGCTAGGGGTTTGCATACTCCTAACGATTCGCAGCAGCGTATCTTCTAGTGTGTTGCGTTTTGAAAGGAAACTCGATGACGTTTTTTTTCAATTGCGGATGGAACACTGCTCAACAAGAAGAAAAGACAAGGAAAAAAAATTACACGAATGTTTCTTTCTGCATCATTGACAAGTTCAGTGTCGTCAGAGCTGCAAAAGTGGATGGAAGTGTGTCACAAAAGAAGAAGGTGCACTACTACGGTCGTTACGCCAAAAATCTACTTACTGTGCCGTTTTCCCCGTGAAATTAAAGATAGACATCTCTCTATGTTCGTATTCACTTTGACGATTTCTCCCTCTCGAGGAAATAAGGGGGCGTGAAAAATGACCACACGCTGGTTCGTGAAATTTTCAAAAGTGGAGAAATGTTTATTAGTATGCCCGTCGTTGTGGTCGTCGTGTAGAAATGTACGTTACAGTTACGGTTGGCAAAGCGGTAGTGCAAAATACAACGCGGAGAAAGATGATGAATTTGTTTTCCCATCAGAGATGACAATTATGAAAAAGTGACGACATCGACGGCTATTGGTAGGAGATAGAAGGGACAGGATTGCTGACTGAAACAGAAAAAACTCAGAGGAGAAAGAATTCATTGTCATTTCGTTGTACAGCTTATGTGGGGATGCACACGAGGCTTGCTTCGTTCTTGTTTTCTCGCAAAGCTTATCAGTGACGTGATACAAACACAGATAATCTGTTATCTACACAAGAGAGAGAGAGAGAGTCATCATTTTACAATTGTATTAGCTGTTACTATCTTTATAACTTGTCGCTTTTTGCACCTCCTGTATAATTGGAATAACATGACATCAATTCAACTCTGGAAAACGAGCCAATAATAGCTAGTGCTCTCATCATTTCATGTACAGGAAATCTGACAAAAATTGAAAAAATAACAAAAATCTGGCGTAGCGATATTCATAATTAAACGTAAAATTGTGGGGGTTAATTCTCAATCTACCGTTAAGCCATTAAACTGGCTAAGTGATCACGAAAATCATGACCAATTGTGAGTACGGAAGGACCGCCCCGGGAAAACTTAAAGTTGCTGCCTTTGTAAGAGATATACAAAATATTGCATTGCTTCATATGAGACAATTAATACGATGGAAAGAAGTAAATAAAAACAAAAACGTATTTTTACTAACTCGTCGCTTTTCAATATCATGTCATTTTTCAGGTATTCATTGTCTTCTCACTTGTTTTATCTTTGCTTGGTACGGTGAATTCTGATTACGTCAGAAATCAAGAAAAGTACCCAAACCTGTTTAAAGATGGAGCCAAGGTGAGTTTCTGGTCGGAATACTCCCTTCCTGTGGTGGCGGCAGGGTGTTCTTTTCTGGAAATAGTCAACTTGTTGATTCACTTACTGAAGAGGAGAATCGAGTATAATCCAAAGATAGCAATATGGGTGAGTAGAACATCAAACGACATCGTGTACAACGTCGTAGTCAGATCAAGGGTAAATGTACTGAAATTATTTTTGGTTACAGGATTTCATCCAACATGCAGCTTCCTGCGTGCTTCTTATAAGTGCAGGATTGATTTACTTGATGGTTACGTTAAAAAAAGGCAGGATGGGTTGTACGGAAGACAATGAATGCCAAAAAATGGATCAAAGATTGGCGGCAGCGGTAAAAATGTTAAAATATTAAACATATGGACAAAATTTCTGGTTAATTTTTTTAAAGGGAATTCTTTTTAACTTTCACGCAGGGTCTTGCATTTTTTGCCGCTGGGGCATGCGGAGTGATCGCTATATTGGTGCTAATAACCAATGGTAAAACCTTGGAGCGGGATGGTGTGCTAGGAAGCCTTCGGTAGGTAAACAAGAAATGGAGCTGTCATTTTAAAAATTTGTCCAGTGTTACCAGGAATTGAGTTTGTTGTTGGGGACTTTCTTTTAGCAATCGAAATCACGAGGTTGAATATTCCTCAGAGGAAATGCTGGATACGTTGGAATTTGAGAACGAAACTTACAACCTGAATGAAAGTAGTGAAGAACACGACGACAAGGACAATGGTTTGATCTCTTTAACGCAACAGACAAATTATATGTATGGATGGGGCAATGCTAAAAATGGAACTCTAGGAATGGGAGAGATGGAAGAAGCAAATATTGACTTTCCAACAAGGATAGATTTCTTCCAAGGAAAAATCAAGTCAGTGGCATGTGGCGAGTCTCATACGGTACTGCTATTGACAGATGGTACGTTATGGAGTTCGGGTCTCAATGATTATGGACAATTGGGACATGGGAAATGTCGTACGTTCTGTCCAGAAAGGGTGGAAGGTCTACGGGGCCGGAAAATCGTGGCAGTTAGTGCGGGTCACGCGCATAACCTGGCGGTGGATAAATGGGGTAGCTTATACAGTTGGGGGAGTAACAGTCATGGTCAAACAGGTCAGCAATTGGAAGCACGAGAGTCACAAAATTTGGTAAAAAGGCCCAAGTTGGTGAAAAGCATGGCAACAAAAACTGTAGTTCAGGTGGCAGCAGGAACTTACCACTCGGTGGTGCTCACCAGTGCGGGAGAAATTTACACGTGCGGATCCAATAACCACGGACAACTGGGTATTGGCACCGTCAAGGGCCCTTTTAAAAATAAGTTTAGTGTGGTGGAGTCGCTCTTGGGTTTACCCACTCGACTTATTGTCGCCGGAGGATATCACTCTTTTGTTGTAAGTGTATCCGGTGCTGTTTTCGGTTGGGGAAAAAATGCTTACGGTCAGTTGGGAGTGGGTGACACTCAGGATAAGGGAAAACCGACTCTGCTGACGACCCTTGGATCTCTTGGAGTCGGCTATATTGCTGTCGGTACGGAGCACACCTGTTTCCTTACCCAAGATGGCGGTTTATTTTCCACTGGTCTAGGTGCTCAGGGACAACTAGGTCACGGTTCCTATTCTAATCAAGTTCTTCCTAGGAAAATATTGGAATTCGGAACTGTGGTTACTCAAGTTGCTTGTGGAAAAAGTCATACTTTGTGCCTGGCTCAAGGCAAGGTGTACACGTTCGGACAGAATTCCAGTGGTCAATTGGGATTGGAGGCGGACATCACTACCAAAATAAATTCCCCGGTCCACGTGGGTCTTAAAGAGTGTAAAGTGAGTCAAATATACGGTGGAGGATGTCAATCAATTGTGCTGGGGGACTCTTTGGATATTATCGTAGATACGGTTGATTATCGAGAAATTATGGTGGACATGGATATCCTTTCTTTTACCAACGACTTCATTAACAAATTGTGTGGATCGTTGGAACCTGTTGACCAAAACATCATGTCTGCGGTAAGCAAATTTTTTGCTTTTCATTAAGTATCCCATTTTCAACGTTTAAAAATAAAATAATGACAAGTTATTGTGATGGGTAATATTTTGGTGTGTCAGGCGGAAATATTGTTTGCCTCCCTCAGTTGCTGGAACACTTCCTTTCTTTTGTCTCAAAATCGACATGTTCCCTGCACCCGGGAAAATATCGGAATCGACTTGAATCTCGCCGAGTCAGTATTTTCCAAATTAGTTAATATTAAATCCGATAGCCTTCGGGAGCTGTTGGAGCAGCAGTTATATCTAGAAATTCTGGAGAAGTTGCCGAATCAGTTAGAACACGAGGAGACCCTACGAGTATTTGTTTTGATCTCTTTGTTGCCTCAGTTTTATTCTGGGAGTGGGGGCTCAACAAATTTGCTGCCTGTTATATACGCAGATCTGCTTTTGGCACTACGACCCTGTATGACGGATGTCGTGATGCAGTGGTTGTTTGACTCACCGGAAGAGCACTTGTATCGGATCATTTCCGTGTTTAAAAGAACACTCATTTCTGTTTTGGACAGTGTCGACTCTCTCGAAGCACATGTACGCAGCTAGCTACACGCTACGCGCTAATTTGCCTACATATAAAATCATGTATATCATGTAAAATCATATAATGTCACAAATTTTACATTAATTTTCACTGTTCAATTTTTTCACAGGGGAATAATCAAATTCGAAGTTGTCTCAACTTTTTATCTCGGCTGAATACTTTAAATAAGACTGAAATGCGCATATCCTACCACGTCTTCTCAATTCCGCAGTTAACGTCCAAGGTAAGCCTTACATTAAAAAATTAATCAAATCAAAACTTCGTAAATATGGGTTCTATATAGCTAACTCGCCAAATTTTGAATAGGTTGACATTCGTAAAGATTACGCCGAATGGTTACTTAATGACGATAACGACAGAACGAATACCCGAGTCCTTCGTCCCGTTTTTCTTTGCGATTTTCCTTTCATTTTCGACGCCGCAGCTAAATCTCTCCTTTTGGAGACCGACCAAGTGATCCAAATGCACAAGGCGGTAACAACTGCCCAAACGCATCATTTACTGGGGCTACTTATTTTCCCCGAGTTTTTTGACTCCGCTGAAGACTTCCAGTATTTGTGTTTTGCCGTGTCGAGAGAGAATATTGTGACCGATGTACTCCATCAAATTGTCAGGATGGACAAGGACGACCGGAGAAAAAGTGGACGTGTCGGATTTGAAAGAGTTGTCGCCAGCAGAAGGCCATTCGATGGAACACATGTTAGAATATTCGTAAGGAGTAACACAGAAAAATTGAACTGATAGACTCTTAGGAATAAACGGAGGAATGCGATGAGTGGCATAATGAATGTCCACTCACTCGCCGTAAGAAGACCAACAAAATATGTTAAGCCAAAAGCTGATTGTTAAATAGCATATTTTCTTATTTTCTAGCGAGCCAGATTTTGAGGAAGTGTTCTGCTTGACTTTTGAAACTAGTCGGAAAGTTGCTGGAAATGTGGTAGTGACACCCTTGAAACCAGGCGGAGCAACTATACCAGTTACCTTGCAAAACAAACAGGAGTTTGTCGAGTTATATGTTTCCGAACTATTTAACCTTTCTGTGGACGAACAGTTTCTTGCTTTTAAGGCGGGTTTTGAACGCGTCTGTGGAAGTACTGTTTTGCAACTGTTTCACGCTTTGGAACTACAAGCCATGGTAATCATTTAAAGATCTCACATATTTTAACAAGTTTGTAATACTGTAAAAATACGACACGTTGGTCAAGGTTTATTGTATTTCTTCACATTCATCATCATAATAATATTATTATGTAGGTTACCGGAAACGAAGACTATGACTGGGGCGAGTTAGAAAGAAACTGTAGTTACAGAATCTATACGGAAGATGATAACACCATAAGACTTTTTTGGGACGTGTTCCATAATAGTCTCAGTTTAGAGGAGAAAAAACAATTCCTTCTGTTTCTAACTGGAAGTGACCGTGTTCCCATTTTAGGCATGGAAGCTCTAACAATGTACATTCAACCTTTAGAAGGAAGTGACGATAGTTATTTACCTGCTGGTAAGTAAAAAACATATTTAGTCAAGTCTTCGCTTTAGTTAAATGTTATTTAATTTTAAGTTATTTTGTTGAAAATGCGTCAAATGAATTTGGTTTATTGGTTTTTAATCAGCGCACACCTGTTTTAATTTACTGGATCTTCCGAAATACAAGTCCAGGGAAACGCTAAGTCAGAAGCTGCTACAAGCAATCCAGCACAATGAAGGATTCTCTATGGCTTAAAAGTCTGAAATAAATCATAATTTTGTTTGTAATTAAGGTTTCATAGTTAATTACTTATACAACTAACACACGTACCTATACAAATATGAGTTTAGTATGTATCACCAAAAACGTTCTTTAACCATCTTTGCTCATAATTAGTATCGGTATTGTACTGTTAGCATTGACTGTTGTGCTGTACAAACATGATTATTGTTAATCATGAGCCATGTTAAAAAGCTTTATTTTATTTTTATTTTACTTTTGTTTAGTGGGTTTAAAAATAAAATAAAAATCATGCACAAATTTATCGCAAGGTGTAAGATGTCCATAACAAAAAGTGGGTGTCTAGTCACAATTAAAAAAAGTTCTCCAGTAGAAAAAAAATATTAAAAGAATTCTCACGCTCGTAGTTTTGTGCTATAGCATTAACATAATTGTATATAATATCTACTCTGATGACGGATTGTGAATAAAATAATTTTTAAGCAATAGGTATATATTATCATCGGAAGGATAAAAAAGTAAATTGCAGTTAGTTGTTAGTAAAATACAGAAAAAGTTGTACCTTGCCTTGTGCGCCCATTGTTACTTCTCTAAACATATTAATGCCGATAATAAATATAATAGCTACATTGTCTCTCAACTTTCTCACCGAGCACAAAGTTGTCCCCATTTTAGAATAGAGACTCCTGGGATTCCAGAAAATAATCAAGTTTTATTTTGTTCACATAAAGCTATCATCATTGCATTATCCCCTAAAAAGTACCTTGTAATTACATCATAAAAAGTAACACGGTATGTCAGGTAATGGGATGGACTGGTTGCTGCGAAAATTTATGCTGAAACAAACCAATTACTTTGTACCAGAGAAACAAGGACTGAACTTTTCTTGACCACTATTCACGATCAATATTCAGAAGAATACCACTGTGTAGAGATGCATTCGTTGATGTAGTTGACGTCTTAACTCTAATCTTGATTTATCCATTCAATTTATAAAAGTTATATTTTTCCCATTGATGCCTGTCACCTGCCATAATACAATGTCTTCTCACTGTACTGCTCTTTACAATTCATTTTTTCTTGCGTCTGCTTCATTTTTATGCAGTGATTCACGACGACGGTTTCATTGTTTTGTGGTTAGGTTAACTGAAGCTTTAGAATTACATATTTATTGTATATTACTATACCCCCGAGATGTCACTTTTGACTTTAGTAGAAAAGGTTTTGTTGGGCGCGGTCTTGTGTGTCTTGTTTGTCGTTTTGCTTGCTACCAGCGTTCCTGTGTATATTATTCGCGTAGGGGTTATATGGTTAGCCAAGTTATTTCGACCGGATATTGGGGAAATCCTTAGCGGTCAAAGCCTTATTATTGCTAATGACCACTTTTCTAAAAAACCGCCCCGTCACCACGTTATAACGACAGTGGTGCTGAAAGATCAGGTGACATGGGAGGAAATGAAAACTTTAGTAATGAAACGTTGGATACTGGCCAAGGACCAGGAGACGGGTAAACCGACTTTTGAAAAATTTACCCAGTATCCTTACAACTGGTTGGGGTTCCCGTTCTGGAAAGATATACCTTTAGAAAAGTTTTGTGTAGAAAGGTACGTTCATAGAGTGAGTGAAACGTCCAGACAAATAACAGAAATGGAAGTAAACGAAATTGCAGAAAAATTATTGAATGTCCACATTCCTCGAGACCAGAGCCCTTGGGAGATCCATGTTGTTGAAAACTACAAAAATCCTTTGGATCCAGGTAATCCATCGAGTTTGTTTATTTTAAAAGTACACCATGTACTGGCGGATGGATTCAGCATTATGACAGCTCTCGTTGAGGGACTAAGCCAGCAGTCCCTAAGTTCTCAAAAAATTCCTTTGTTACGCCTGCCGAAACGGACGACGTGGGAAAATATTGTACGTGGGGCGACCCTACTCTTGTCCGGATTTTGGGAAATGTCCAGCTTAATGTCGCATAACTTCCAGGAAAGTCCATGGAAAGTTACGGATGACAACAAAAAGTGGTACCAAGTGTGTGCCAAATCTAACGCCATACCGACGCAGGTCATCAGGGATGTCAAAAAGAAGTTTGGGGTCAGTTTTACAAGTGTCCTGTTTACGGCCGTATCCGCTGCCATTAGAAAAAGTTTGGGGGAGGAGGACCCCACAGAGTCCATGCTTTGCATGTGTGCCATACCAGTAACCGGTTATGGCGTCAGCAGAAAGTTGACTAATCATATGAGTGCCATTGTACTTGAATTACCCACCATCGACTTCGAGACGCCTCTCAGAAGACTACACACTATTCATGAGATACTACTTCACCAGCAAAATTCCGTAGTACCCCTGATCGTTGAAAATCTTTCCGGAATTTTAGGAGTTCAATTTACCAATATGGCAGGCGCTTTGTCAAAAAACAGGAGCGTTTCGTTAGGTGGAGTGAATCTTTAAAAACTGTAACTTTACGTTGCTACATGTTGATAACCATTTTTTGCTGTAATCCTTCAGGTCTCTCTAATTTTCCCTTTGTACCAAGCGGGCTCCACATAAATGGAAAGCCGGTCATTGACGTTGATTTTATGGTGGGGTGTACCCAGGGAGTGTGTGGTATGCATGCATGCTAAAATACTGCATAAAATCCTTTAATACCAAGTTGTAATGATTAAATCGTCCCTGTCTTCAGGTTTGGGCATTATGGTGATCAGTTATGAACAACATTTGCGGATCAGAGTAACTGCCGAAAAGGCACTAATGACACAGGAGCAAGTTCAAAGATTTGTGGAGTATATAACTGAAGAGATTTATTCTTTGCGGGGTCTTATGATGAGCAGTCACTAACAACAATCCCGATAATTGTTTGTGGGTGATATTTATTGCCCAAGTACCGTATTGTGTCAACTGTGTACGTACAGAATTTTTCCTTGTATTATTTGTATGTACAAATAATTGAATTTAAAAAGGGAGAGATAAAAAAATGACATAGCTGTGTTTGCTACTCACTTATTTAAACTTATTTGAGGTTATCAAAAATGGCTTTGCCTGTTTGACTATTTGAAAATAAAATAGTTAGTGTCCTTCTTTCAATTATAGTTAAAATGTATATTTTATCAGAAATTGTTGCAATGCAATTTAATGTAGGCATTACGCAATAGGATATGACAACGACTACTGCCTTGTTATCTCTAGCATCTCGAAACAACTTATTATGCAATACAGCGTACAGGATTTAAAAGAATCGACTGCCTGCCTGCAGAATGGACATTTTTTAAGCCGTAAGTATGTAAGTTGTGATCCACACCGTTTGCGTTCCGTGTGAACATTTTCCAACTTCTGCGCAATTACATTTTTCAGTACACTACGCTGATACCTATTGTCTACTGTCTTGCTAACATAGTATCGAGTACACTGTTATAGTGGGTCCACCATAATCATGCTACGTCTTTCGTTAACAATCATTAAAAAATATTATGTGCATACTTTACACGTGCATTATATTACAGACGTGGGCTGCTTTAATAAATACTATCCGTCTGATAATCCCATGTGGAAGAAGTTCTTTAAAAATAATGTATGAGCAGAAAGTTTATCGATGTATCCATGAACATTCTCCCGTCCGTTTGAGGTTATTTTATCAACCCCAAGGATATCTACAATAAAGATAAATACTATTATATTACGTCGTTTGTTATACTATTTTTCCGTGAAATGTGTCTGAATAAAAAGCAGTGATTTCATAAAGATAAATAAAGAATATATAGTAAAATGGAACGAAAATCTTCTTAAGCCTTCAATTCTACAACGATGATAATGACGATTACAACGAGAGACAATTACCAACAAACTACATTATTTGCAAATGCAACCATGTAACAAACAAATATAAACAAATAAATAAAAAAATGCAATCACGATAATAATAATGATGGTTTAGAAATCTAGAAAAAAATTACAAGAATGGTGTTAGCTTCGTTTTGTAATTTCTATTTGTAGGATAATTACTTGTAGAGTAGTTCATAATTCGGAAATAAAAGCTCTCATAATACCCCAATCATGTTCTCCACAACATTCTTTGCCAGGACGCATCCATTTCCAATAACGCCACCGTTACCGACTCTGCCTCCTTACCAGATCTACAACATTGACGAGGACGAGCTAGAGCAACCTTTGACCGAGATAAGCAATGACGATCCCTCATTATTCTCTACGATCGCCTATTATTCCTCTGATGATTCTTCATTTTTTCGTCAATCCTGCCGAGCACGTCGCGAACCTTCAGAAGACGTTCCATTCTACTCGAATCAAGCTCAAACAGCTCATAACCGTCGTATGATAATTCCTTACAAAAATTTACAGCACTCGAGAAACTCCGCAAATTACAGTACCAACACCAGACGCTTTATTTCTTCTTCATCCACTACTTCTGGCCCTGGCATGCGCGATGAACCTTTGGTTGTCTACAGATTCTTTGAGTTTTACTGCTCCACTTGCTCCCAGGGTTGGCTCAGTCCTTTATATCGGGCGAAAGACGGGCTGTTCTGCCGCATGTGTCACCAATACTGTCAACCAAGAGGAATAGTAATAACTGTTTAAAAATTAAACTACCAACTCCAGTCAGTAACTATTAACATGTGTAGGTGAAATATGTAAATATTTAAAAATGGTGTTCTTACCTTTGACATTCGTTCGTACAGCGTCACAGCTTTACCCCGTACCTTGGAAAAGAGACTTGCTACGGCAAGTACCTGTGTCATAACTGCAACCGAGGGTTTAGTTCCTTTAAGTCGTTGTCCCATTGTCCCGACCAATGCTTCCAGTGTGGAACGTTCGTATATCCATATTATCAAATTCCCCACGTAATAAAAATCTTGAACAAATTTTTGACCAATTCATTCATCAAGTCAATAACTTGAAGTCATCAACTGTCACTCAGCTGTATCTAATTTGTTTACAGTCACTACTTTACCAGAAAATCCGCAAGAACAGCACAGAAACAAACGGTTTTAACCTGTCGGACCATATTTCCTCACCAGCTCGAGATCTCTTCTCTACTGAAAATCGGCAAAACAACATATCTTCTAACAGATCTACTTCTAACAGACGGTTCTCAAATCGTTCTCAGGTTCGCAAGATAACTTCCGGTATTATAACATCCAGTTCCTCCGTCAAACAATCCAGTAACAAGAAGCGACTCCATTGCTTGAATAACGCACAGCTGTTGAACAAGCATGTTTCAGTGCAACAGGGTCGAAAACAAGGACATTTGAAGACCTGCTACTCCGAACCAACGATTAGCAATAACTAAAAATGACTATTGAAATGAAAGAGTATACTGTACTGAAGACGCAATAGTAGTTTTTATTACTATTATTGTTGCAGCAATTATGGTATGGGAATCGATTATTATGAAAGTTCATCCATGATGAGATGGGAGTTTTTATTTGAAAGAGGAAATGTCAAAATTTTCGGCAATAAAATCGCGAATTCGTACTTTGCGCTATACGCTCTTGAAATCAAGCAACGTAGCTTCATTTACTTTTACTTACATTTCTGCCTAATACAAATACTGCTTTGGGTAGATTCCGTCAGCTAGCGCGTTTTGTATTTTTCGTGCAAGTTTCACAATGCCCCTGATGATGTGTATGCTTGCATTGAATAAAAATCATATGAAGCTGATATACTTGTTCAGAATTTTTATTTTAGTGGTGGTGAGAATGAATATGTGTCCAGTTTTGAAATAATTTACTCGACTCGTGTGGGAATTATTCAGTTTGTAGGACGATGACCCCAGTGTTAGAGATGCTGGCTAGCTGGCTGATGCAAAAAATAAAAATAAAACACAAAAAATCTAAGCACAACTGTGCTTAGGATACATCATACCAATGATTCGAATGCATTGTCTTTAATCAGTCAGTCACACAGATATGCCATAAGCATAATTATATAAATAACATATATTTATGTTACAATCATTTTTGTCAGAATCCTTTAACATTATTTGGCCGACATTGCGCGTCGTCACAACATTATATTTAAAACTGCGGTTGCGGTAGATGCTGCAGTGATGGTGCCGGTTGATAAGGCGATAAAGGTTTGGCCTTAACGTACTGAACCCTAGCAGGTTCTTCTCCTATTCTTCTTCGGGGCGACTGGAAGCTCTCCGGATTTGTGGGGGAATCCGTTTCTTCCTCTTCCTGAATATTTGCCGACTCTGATGGTGGTGACAACTGGTTTGAGAGATCTGGTTTAGAGTCGGACGACGGTGGGATAATCCGGAATGGTATGTTGTCTGGTCTCAGGCTCAAGTCCACATCCGGTAGCCCATCTAAGTCAGGAAATGGAGGAAAAGCAGCCAGTGGATCGTGTTCTCCTGCGCCATTAGGGTAAAATCCTGGCAGACTGAGAGTGGTCAAGTCTGGGATGAAGACTAGCGCGATGCCAAAAACGACTATGGGTAAGCTTCCAATGAAGTAGGGAAGAGGAGTACCCAAGGCAATGCTAACTTTTTCTAAAACGCTGAAACCCTGCCCGACTACACCCACTGCGTTGGGAATGGTACTGTAAAAGTTGGTTTGAGGCAGTCGCTTTAAGAGGCTTTTGAGGGTGGTCATCATAGAGCCCTCACTACTGCTTGCTGAAGAATCCGAAGAGTCTGAAATTCCAAATCCATCTTTCTTTTAAAACAAACTGGTAACCTTTCCAATACCAATCAGCCTTTTACTACCTTACCTCCACTATCGTCACCACTGTCTCCGCCATCCGCATCCGACATAGAAGAATCTCGCTTGAAAAACTTTCTTCCCCGACCATCACCGCAAAGTTTTTTAATCCACTCAGCGTAAATTCTTTGAGAAGCACCAGCACCCCCTTCAGAAACTTTATGAGGCACCAGGTGTGACTGTCGGGCCACTATCGAAGAAGTACCCGCAACTGCAGTTTCAGGAAATAAGCAGCAGACAGCTGCAGTCAAAATTAAAATTTCTCCGAATTTCATCTTCTCAGAATTATACTCGGCTGTCAAAATGAAAGTGAACATCAAAGAAATATCGTCTGCCGTCAACTGTATCACTAGTCATCTCGACACCAGTAAGTTCAGATCAAGTGCTATAATTAAGGTCTCTAGGTTTGTAGAGCAAAATAGCGTCAACAGTGCCGGTCTACATAGGCGGTTATTCAAGGCGTACGCCGTGTAACTGTAACATTTAGGGTGGTATACACAATTCAATTTTTAGCCAGGTTTAACCGTAACCCTGGATTACCACCATGTTATCGTAAATGACGAAATCCCGGTTTGAGGTTTAACCACGAATTGTGTAT
>JAHZNB010003667.1:0-10121 GCA_027744295.1 Callyntrura guangdongensis
TTCTATTCGAAATGAATGACCCCAGTTACCTCTAAAAGGTCACCGAAGGTCAATTATTGTTTGTCCCAAAACTCCAACACGGTTAATCCGTTTGGGAAGGGGTTTTCGACTATCGACTAACAATGACAAAGGCTATAACATATGTCCTCCCTCCTACCTCCTCCCTCCGAGGATTACTATCATTACTACTAAAATTACTATAGGATCCTTTTCGACATCATTTGAATGGTTTATTGCAATTTAAAAATGAAAATATGAAATATTAGAGTCGGCCATAGTTGAATTGTATATTATGGATTGTTTTACTCAGCTGAATTGTAATGGGTTATTATTCATGTCTTTTTCTGGGCATTTTCAATATGTCCAATATATGTTAGCATTTTGTCAATGCTAATTTTGTACGTAATACGCAGTACGCACAAACAGCATAACATATGAATCACTTCATTGATCATGTTTAGTGCACAATATGATGATTCACTTCCTGTTTATGTAACGCTTATGTGACTATTTCCCCAGCAACACAAGACAATAAGATAAGTACCGTAACGGTATTGGATTTACAGCGTTGGAATACTGCCGATATGACCGCTTTTCCAGCAGTCAGCCATCGCAAACTGTAATAGATAAACCGTAATTGGCACAACGATGTGCCTATACCAAAATGCACGCTACGGGGTTTCCGTCAGCGTTTATGTTGATCATCCAACAATGGCAGAATTGAGTAGTAACAACAACCAACGCCTTTCCATTAATTATTTGTTAACAATTTAGGTATCGTTTATGCGGTAGCGATGCTTTTCCAATGATGGACCAACGATGTACATAAAACATCCAATGTTGTTCCATCGACGGATAGATGAAAATTTGGTGCCACTTAAATAAAGATTAATTTGCATTTATAAAATACTAGTAAGATTGTAATACGATTTTAATTATTTCTTATAATTACTTAATTAAAAATGACAAGTACTTCGCATAGGAATACATATTTCATTAGATTCGAATGGTAGAACTACACATTTTTTAAACAGATTCGATTTGTCTATAACCTGACAAATCGATGATAATTCAAGAACAACAAAAATTCCAAGTTTAGAACTAGTACATGGGTAGTATTTAACATCTAAGCAATGTTTATATATACGTACACTCAATAAATCTCCATTAAATGATTCTACAACACAAACAGACCCATTCTTTAGAATAAAACAATCAGTCTTATTAATTAAATTTGAAGTGGAAATATTGTTAGCAGCAAAGTCTGTTGATTCAGCAATTCTGTTTACCACTTGTGCCAAATGATTATGATTAGATCTAACCATGCATTTTAACTTGTACATGAAATTCTCGAATTCAAAACAACTAAAATCGTCAACCGGTCCATGTTGTGCTACGTCTAATGAAAGATGTTGAACACTATGCATATTATATGATAAAAATTCCTTATTGTACAACTGAGGTACGTCATTTACGAATGATTGAAGTAACTGGCCGGCATAATCTATCCAGCATTGTAAGGTTAATGGCGATACTAAAATTAGCATAGCAGTGTGAAATTTCAAAAAGTGTTCGAATCGTCTTTTATCTAATAATCCAATCAGCGCAGCTGGACCAACATAAAGTAAAAACAATCTAAACTCTTTAGCTTTCCAGTGTTTTAAATCTTTAAGAGATCTGGTTTTTCTGGAAAATTCTTTTGGAATTCTACTACGAAAATTAATAAGTCGATCTGAAATTTTATTTATAACTCTCTTTGACATTTTCCAGGGAATCGTTTCAGTCCAACTCAAAAGTAATTTCTTCATTACTCCTAAACAACATAAGTGCATGTAATCTAAAGGTATTTGTGTAACTAAGCCTAATTTTAATTTTAGTAATGGTGTTGGCCCTAAATGATGTCTCTCGTTTGAAAACATTCGAAATGTTTCATCAGTATGCAAAGGAAATACTTTTTCTTTATTGGGATAAATCACACGTTTTTCCCATTTTCCTTTCCTATAACATTTCTCACAGCCATAGTACGCGTTGTGGTTTTTTATGTTTTTTAGGAAGCTACGGGCAGGTGCGTCAGCACATATGCATCTTATTCTAATAGAATAAATTACATTATCAACTACTACTCCGTGACATTCTAACATAGCCATTTCAGTTACAAAAGGATCAAGAAATTGATTTAAATCTAACGGTTTAGAGGTGCCATAAAACAAACTAGCTACAAAGACTTTCTTTGTTTTTGCTTGATCAACTGAGAAAAGGATGGGCCAAAACTGCAAATTACTACTTTTACTAATGGGCACTCCATCTATCCCCACCTTTAAACTTACTAAATTGGCAATATTTTTTAGTGAATTTAAAGTTTGCTTAAACTCGTTAAGCCCAGATTTAATTATGTTAACCAAATATTTTTGTATGCCAAAGTGGTACAGTTCACCTCCTTGAATTTTTAACGTGTCTATTTTACGTGGAGTTTTTAATAACGTTCTACTGTCTCTACAAAAGCCTTCATTTGGCATCCAGTTAATTAATAATTCTAACAGATCGTTTGCAGCTGCGTGTGTTATATTATGCGATACACACCAACTTCTTAATTCGTCTTGCTTTGTTAAGCACTGCTCAAAGTTAAGAGTTCTAGGTAAAATGGGAGTGGTATCTACTGCTGAATCAATATCGGGTAAAATACTTAAACTGCTATCAAAAGAATTGTTAGTGCTGCATTGAACAGAATTAACATTATGTGTATTTGTGTTAGAGTCAACCGGTGGGTTCAGATCCATTGGCTTGCCCCTCATTCTGATACTCATTAGCGTTGTCTTTACTAGTCGCTGGGCACGTCTTCTTGCAGTTCTTCGAGGAGTTTCCATTTTTTCGTTTTCGGCCACCTTTTCGGTCACAAGATCCACGGAACCAAATTCCAATAAACTTATCGATGTCGGAATTTGTAGCCAATGGATAAGAGAATCGGACTGCTTCTACATAACCAATAATATTCAGACATTCAATAATCTTAATATTAAAGAATCTGAATGGGTTAATGGTATGGATTATAATTAGAATAAATTATAAATCATACCACGAATCGCTTCCAAGACTTTCTTGGTTTTAATACCGACTTTTCCACTTTTATCGGTTAGCCTTACGGAGAGAGCTAACTGGTGAGTAAATACGTAGTTCAAAATGGCATATGTATTCAAGGATACTTGATGTCCACCGATTTTTGAAAGGCCTCGTACCTATAATATCCATAGTTAAACTAATTTTAGTTCATGATAAGAATAAGTAAAGGTAAAAAGACATGGACGAGTATTTTTACCAGCAAAGTGAAATTGTCTGCAGAATTTAACCACTCGTCCAAAGCATCAAGTTCATCCGATGTGTCCAGCGGAATAAATGGAATATTTGGATTTGAATTTCCACCTTGAGCACCACTACCTGTTGCAATATTCTGGAGCAAAAGGGATTTTAAATCCTTTAATTGCTGCTGTTGAAAAGCTTGATTTTCTAAAATCTTCTTTAGCAACTCTACATTACACAAAAAATTTTAAGATTCTTAATTCATTTAATTTTTTATTAGATTATTAGATTTGAATGAAGAATTTAATTTGACGTAGTACCTGTGTTTTCAAATGCTTGTTCGGCCGACTGCTGAAATTCTCCAACGCTAGTACCTGGAACTGGTAAATTGTAGGATTAAAAGCAAGTCTTAAATAATAAATAATTAAACAATAAATTTTGATGTAAGACTAATTTACAGAAGAAGGTATTTGATTGTGGTTCAAGAATTATATCATGCGTTGACTGAAATGGGTGTTGAACGGAGGCAGTTTCTTGGTTACTGGATGGACTAGCTGTAAATGACCACAATAACATATGACTTAGTTTCTTGAATAACGAAATCATTGGTTGATGATAGTTTTCAACATTTGAAGTGTCAAGACTACCAATTTGAATATTATCTGAAGAAACAGGAAGTCCGGATGAACAAGCAATCACTGATGGTTGTTGTAAATCCAATTCCTGTTGGCACAGATTTTGAACGGGTGTCACTAGATTCGACTCCAAATGATCGCTTGACCGAGTTTTGCTTTCGGTCTTACTTTCTACTTCACTGGCTTCAGTGTCCGATGCCAATAGATATCGAGCGACTCGTCTCTCTGCGTCATCTGGATTATCTGTTGTCGTTTTCAAATAATTGTCATTGTAGAGAAAGAATGATATTTATGGTGACAAAAGTTAAAAATATTAACTTACTGAAACTTGCAATGACTTTTATTTTGTACTTCGACCATCCTGATGGAGGTATATGTCCTGATGTTCGTTTAAGAATCTCAAAGTCGGCACATTCTACTTTAGGATATAAACATTTATCTTGATTTTCTGTTATCCATGTAGATGGAACAAAATCAACTGCTTTGTTTTTCTTAAAATGAATCACGACAAAAGATTTCATTTTAAAAAATGATTGAAAATAATTTTGAAAAAATATGAGATTTAAAAGAGAAACGAAAATTTAATTACTTACTATGCGCACATCAATAAAAATGTAAGTCTGCTGCAATGAGAGCATTTTGGTTAGAAATAATCGCGCGGTTTTTTTACCGATGGCGTATAGTACCAAATTGTTACATATATGTTGGTATGAAATCAAGTTATACCATTACAGTATTTTTTTACAATAGCCAATAGTGGTTTGATGCATGATTATATGCTGGTGTTTTGGTATAAGTATTCTTAGCGTTGGCCAAATGCATTTACTGTATAAATTTTCAATACATGATTTTAATGTATTGCTTTGGTATCAGTATTGTAATGGTGACAATGTTATTGGCAGTGCCACTATTAAACCGACAGTATCCATTGAATCTTCATTGGAAATACGGCACTTGTGTTGCTGGGGTTATATCTTGGTCACCACTGCACGCGCTAGTGGTGACAGACAATAGAACATTCCAATTGTTCTTTTCTCAGATTAAATTGTTCTTTGGTTGTAAAGGAACTTTAAAATGACGTCAAGTCAATTCGAGATGTTTCCATTTTATTATTCACTTCCTGTTTCTTTGGCACAACAGACACGTAGGCTAAAACAACTTATCCTCTCCTTCTAAGTGTTTTCACTTTTATGAAAGCTCTGCCCAATGTGGTTTTTTTCCTTCCTATCTCCTTAGAAAAATACTTTTGACGAGATTAAAGTTCTGACGAGAACTGCGGTTTCATGTTATTTTCTAAACACCGCAACTCTGTATCACTAGTGGTGTAATGTAAGTTATACATTGATACATTGTATGTTATGTCACGTCTCTCAACTTCGTATATAAGGCGAGAGAAAACTGTAAAGTTTGTTCATTCTTGAATGTGTTCCCACACCCACGCTCATTTCTGCAAGTGTGCTCTCACAGTAACACCTCTTTTTTCTGTGTGTTCTACACACACACTTTACTCTATTTCTGAGTCCAAATCTGATCCCGTCTGTTCTTATATAGAATTATTATACTTTTAGAAACATCTTCGGTGTGACCATTTCTTTCATGTCTATAAATCCCAGTACCCGGGCACAGCAAACACATTGTGCATACACCGTTCTTACACGACAGAAAAGCAGAAGCACAAACACATACGTACCTATACACACACTCCAGTGTTGTCATCGCACGGTAACGTTAGTTCTCTTTTTACCTGGCGCCGTTTCGTATATATACGAACCAGGTAAAATATTACAATTTGTTTTCTTGCCCCCGACTGCGCTGGGGTGGGTGCAAAAATTTGGTTCATTACAACCTGCACTGGATAGTCATAACTGAATACCTTTCTAATGTATCAAGTTTCTATTACATATTAATTAATTATATTACATATGCTAATTTTTAATCGTTTTTGTTGTGCATGATGTAATTTTGTTATTTAAATTTTATAAATTGAAAATAATTTTTTATACTAAGCACTTCAAATGATGATTTTAAGTTTGTTTTTGCGTAACCCAGAAACATTTTTCATATTCTAATTTATATTTTTCTGTGTATATTTCCATTCTTTTTTTACCATTTTCTCTGCATTAAATAAAAAAGTAAGTATTTTTATGTACAAAACGTAACACCCATATATACATGAATGTTGCCGGTTTACAACAATCAATGGATGAAAGGTATGAAAGTTGCAGTTGATAGCCCTAATATATATAAGATTTGTGGACCAAAAATTTAGCAATTAGCGAGTGTATAATTTTGTTACAAACTATTTTCTCCGTGTCACTTTCAGGAGAAGGAGATTGGACTGTTTCTTTGGTACATTCTGTTTGCTAGCAATTTTTATTTCCAAAGCGCGTCTCGTAAATGTATGTAGGTAAGTTTGAATGTTAAACTTAGAAGTTTAAGATCAACAAATGTCTGCGGATCAACAAGACATTATTAAACATTCATATTATTATATGTTATAGTTACATCAAGATTAAGGTTAAACGCAATCTGCAGGTAATGGATTGTCAACAAGCAAGAATGGCGCAAGATATTAGTCGTTTTCTCCGACATTTACCCTTGGATGATGGGATGTTCGTCAGTGACTTTTATTAAAGAGGGAGAGTTTTACTTCATTTGAGAACTGGAATTATTCAACAAGTTGTATATGCATGTGTCTAGTCAATCTGTGTATGTCCTTAGGACCTCTTTTATTGTTACGATATGACGTAGTTTCAGTGGTGCACAGTTTCGCAAAATTTCAATAAATACACAAAAAACATAAACCAACTATGAACTAAATTAAACTATGAAACACAATAGCAATTAAGCACAAAATAGTTTTAATTAATAAGAATTAACTTAAATTTTCATTAATTAAGCAATATTAGGGTAACGAACAAAACTACAATTATTGCTATTGTAGACACAATATTCAGACAGTTATTGAACGATTAACTTCTGGTAGCTAAATTTGTGCTATCATTTCATAACTTCAATGTATTTTTTAATTTCATGGAAACAGCAAACGCTTTCCAAAAAATAAACAAAAGTAAAGACTGCATACTGCATCAATATATTTTTACATACCTAGTACTAATAGGTACGACATGCATTTACCGGTACGCTGTTGCTTGCTGGTTCTGGTGCTGAGGACATTTACCGCGTTGTTGTACTTTTTTGGATGTATTTTGCCACGCTGTTGTTTATTGCTAAGGTGTAAGTGGGCATTGTTTACGATGAAATCAAAACTTTGTTGTGGATGGCAATTCGTCTATAGAACCCCGATAATTACAATTCCGTTATATAACATTATATATTACGTATATAACGTTATATACAATAATAAATTTTGGGCTGAATTTAAGATTGCTAGACATCATTTTAAACATATTTTCTTTAATTAAACTTATGTATCAGTGTGGATATTTGTGATTGTCACAGCCTACACACAAGTTTATAATATGGGCATTATATTTTTTAGGAAGAACTATAAACAATGGCAATGGAAATAGTAAGTTAAAGTTTTACCAAAGCTCAAACTAACAAAATTAAACTGGTAAATTACAAAAGATTTCAATGGGATTCGTAGTATTTATGTTTTATTAGTTACTAAAAAATCAAAAAGTATCATTGTTAACTGCAACAAGATTGATATGATTTAAAAAATAAAAAGACTAACATTTAGCCGGAACCATGTTTTGAAAGAGATTTACTACGTTTTACAACTGCATAACAATACCAATTAATTACAAAATAAAATCATTATGTAGCAAATAATCATTTTTAACTTTGCTTGTTATCAAACTTATCAATTATTGAATCAGATATTGCAAAATCTTTCCATCTTCAAGCCAAAACCTGATCGTATCGAAAACGGCAGGTAAAGACTACTCATCAACTTACCCCAAATAGTTTATATAACCTCAAATTCTCGTTGCTATTGTTCTATTGTTAAAATACAATGCAAGATTAAAGCTTGACTGGAAATTTTTGTCACGTTCATTAATTGAACAATAACTAAATTCTCACCAAATCAATATGTCATATATCCCTATTGCATGCCCAGTTGCCTGCTAATTGGCATCAGGCTTAAGTCAAGAGTTCAATTCAATCCAAGTCCCATCTTCCAACAGATTTGAAGCTTTTACATTTTACTAATAATAAAGTCTTAGTAACTGGAGACACATCGTTTGAAATTTAAAGCGATTGAATGCTTCACACTAGTTCTTCTACAGGCAGTAAGTAAGAAGAAAAATAAAGTGATAGTTTTACTCGAAATGCATATTTAGGATTTTTTCTTCATTTTTTCATGTTTTCTCAAGGTTTCTTTTTTTAATTATTTCCTGTTTCATCGGCCATGGGAGCTCCAACTACGTTTTGAACTGATGTTCCTTAAGACTGCCCTCTCTCCATTGTTTATTTTTTGCATTGCATTGTTTCTGTCCTTTGACTGCTTTTGTATTGTTTTCATGCATGAATGACAACGACTAGAAAATTTGTGTGCATTTGGAGATACAAACGATTAGGAAAAATGTATTTGTACGGTTGTTTGCGGTATTTTACACAGTACTTGTAGAGTAGAACTAAAGGTAGAAACTAATTATGGTACTACCTGTATTACATTATGCCTAATGATGTATTATAAAATTAAAAATAGTCTTCAAATCCCATATTTTCAGGCCATTAGCTCAAGAGTCGCGTTGATGGTGTAATGGTCAGCATTGGTGCCTTCCAAGCACTAGATCCGAGTTCAATTCTCGGTCAACGCAGCAAATGATTTTGACGGTTTATTTTTTGACTGGTTTTGACAGTTTACTGGTTAACGATGAAATGACATTAGGATCAAATGTGTTCGTCTTTTTTATGATTTTTTGTTACTTTTGTCGTTACCGGCTTCTTCTTTTTTAATGCAACTTACTATTTCTAAGCTTTTCTCCCAAGGGATACATAGTTAATCTTTCACGAAAATAAGTTCGGAAGGAACGTCTGTCTGGCGGAAAAAGCATCGAGCCTTCAGGGGAGCGTGTCTAGATCGAAAACTGCAATGAGATTCTTGAACTAATGAGGTGTGAAAAATAATTTTGAAAATCAATTTTAATACAGAGACAAAACAAATATAGCTTGGCAGACTAATGAGCAAAGGTGATTGATAATGCAACTTTACCCAATTTATCTCACGGAAATACATTACCGTAATTGGTAAGGGTTTTTTGAAACGCATAGAATTGCGTTATTTTTCAATATAATTGTTTTTTCTTTATGTTCCTTCTATACTTGAAATTACTGTCGCCAACCGTATTTACGCAATTATGAGAAACGACGTTTCCTACCTTAACTTATCCAATCGTTTCAATGTTAATTTAAAACCAATTAATTATAACTTGTGCAATACATGCATAAAAATAAAACTCATAATAAAAGTCATCTATACATTTAACAAAAAATATTCATGGCCACAAATAGTCAAGGGGCCAACTTTCGCAATGAAATTACCACGACTTCTAAGTCAAATCTCAACTCTAGTAATTCTAAACACATCAGTAGCGTTTGTGATAGGGAAGAAAATTTTCCCTACGGCATCTCGTCCTTTTGTGTCAAGACACAAACGACGGACGTAGTGTAATTCAATGTGCTTGTATCAAATTCCAACTGATTCAAATGGTCGTTGTCTACAGTGCTTGTCTATTTTAAAGCTAGTGATTGATTACCCGTTTTTCTCATGCTCACTAAGTGTAAGTACCAGTTCTGAGTAGCAGAAATGAAATTTCATTATGTATACAACTTTACCTTTGTAAACGTGACATCACTACAATAATAGAAAAGTGCGCAATAGTCATTTGTCAAGCATATTGTATAAAAACGTAACGTATTTAAATAAACGGTGGAATGTGATGAGTGGCATAATCCAACAAAGGTTTTGTCTGGAGTTTGCCCCATGCAAAGTTAATCTGTTTCGTCGACGAAAGAGAATTATCTTGGCATTTTCCATTCCATTCCTGAAGAAGATTTTTGATTAAAATCGAAAGCTTGACAATAAAATCTTAACATCTTTCTATTATTTCCACTTAAAACCCCGTGTACACCTTATTATTAATAAGGGATTTTTTAAATTATATTATGGCCATTTTACTGCTCCTTTTCTTTTTCTTCATTTTATTGAAGGGGGCCCAT
>JAHZNB010003668.1:0-14091 GCA_027744295.1 Callyntrura guangdongensis
CGACAAAAAAGTTTTGTCCGACTTGGCACAGTTAGTGAATTTATGAAATGTGCAAGTTGACGATGATGATGAGAAAGATGTGATGAATGAACAATTCTTTTGGCTAGAACATGTGTATAGAGTGAGAGTGCGCCGAGTGCGGACCCTAAGGATAAAAAAGTAGGGAGTAGTTGTAGTAGCGCAAGCCGTTTAATGTGTGGAGATTTTAGCCGTTTTCTGAATCTTGTTGGTTGCGCTTCTCCGCTTCAGGCTGTAAAAATTTGGCGTTTTGACTTGTAGCTTGCGCGTTTAAACTTTTCGAGAGAACGGCTTAATATGTGTGAAATGTGCACTCAACTGTGTGTGTGTATGCAAGTTGAGGTTGTAGTTTTTTGCGCTCTGGTATGAATAAACTTTGTGTGTAGGTGTGTGCGCAATGTGTAACAGCAAATAATAAACCGTCTCCTCTTAGCGAACCATGACTGACTTGACTGCGATGACTTTGTTGGGAATCTCTCTCTCCTCTCGCTCTTCTGATTTGAATTGTCTCGCTTGGTCGGGAATTTTTTTCTAGTGGTGAAAAAAAGGAAGTGGGAAAATTTAGTGTGCTTGAACTTCATTTAAAAGAAGGTACACACAAAGAAAAAAATTCAACAAGGCAGATTAAAACCACTGGTGTAAATTTCAAGACGAAAAAAAACGACAAAATAAGTGAAGGAAGACGAAAGTCATTTCCACAAAAAAGAAACAGATTTTTTTTATTTAAAATGTTTTTGTCGGTTTATCTCTAAAAAAGTTTAGGCTGACTGGGAACACTGATCACGATTATGAGGATGGTGTGGCGGTGGTAGTAGTGGTGACGGAGTAGGAGGAAAGACGAGAGAGAAAAGATGCTACATTTTCATCTCTACAAGGTCTTTCGGTTTTTGCGGCTTTCTCTTTAGTCTGCTTCTGTGGCCGTGGGTTGAGCACGGATGCGTACAACAGGAGTCGTAAAATAGCACATATTTTATTTCATATCATCGCATAATCATGCACAAATTGTTGAATGAAATGAAACCTCCTCATGTTACGTTATTATTATTATGCAGGGGAATTTTGTTTCCTTGAAAGTTCATTCATAGTGGTGGTGGTGGTAGTGGCCGCGGTTGCGACAATTTCTCTCTTTTTGTTCACCAATTCCTTAACTTTTGCTACTGCATTGTACATTGTACTCTTAAACCTCATACACAAGTATAAACAAAAATGTATAAATTTTATGCGCGTTTTCTCTCTTATCAATCTACCCATCTCTGCATCACTGCAAATCGAAATGTAATTTGTCTGCTGTGGGATTTATTATTTCAAAGACATTCACACAGACAAGTAGAGAGAGAAACGGGGAGAAACGCTTCAGTTAGAATTCCCTCGTAATTCTCCTTGATTTCAGATAGTGTACACGGTCCTGTTTTCTTCCACCTCCACCATTTTCATCAGTAGTGCCACTACTGCTCTCTTGCATAAAAGCCGTGATGATTATTATCACGGTCGGGTTGAACTACTACTTGCGCTTCGTGCTTCCTTCTATTATTACGCTTGGCAAGATTTCCACACAAGTCGCGGCACATATACAGAGAGAGAGAGAGAGAGACCTCAGTTGTTGTTGATCATTATCAATAGCTGCGTGCAAAAAGTAGTCAGCCTAAAAGGAAGATTGGTTGAGTAACGCCATTTAACCAGGTTGGCAGGCAAGCTGAAGAGTATTTTCTATCCGATGAGGAGATAAATGTCGGGGGAAAGTGACTTTACAAAGTAATACGTATTGGGTTACCAATGAACACAGAGATAGATGCTGACAATCAGACCGTGCAATGGGACAAGATAGCACCGCCATCGCTATAACACCACCTACACGAGCATATATACCTACTTATTTATTTACTTATTATTACGATGATTATTCCATTCGTGAAGGATATACAACTGGTGAGAGAGGAAAAGAGGGATGTTATTAATCGCCATCGTCGTGGCTACTGCCATGATTCATCATCGTCATCAAATGTTGTGGCTGTGGTGTAGTTAGTTTGCCTCTTCTTCTCTCGAGAAGAAGAGCGGCAACGCGAAAAACAAGCAGGAGCCGCATTGAACATTATTGAAGCGTAAATCGCCATGTAGTTTTACCATCGTGTTGGTGGAGCTGCCATTCTCTGTAATTCACAGATCAGAGAGAGAGAGAGAGTATATTTCCCATTGAGAAGAAAATAGCTATTACGTGATATCCTTGTGCACACGCATCGGGGAATATATATATATTAGACTTGTGTAACGGGCAGGTTCAGTGACATAAACCGTCACCACATGACTGCACCAAGTTGGCTCGCAGTGCAAAAAAAATCCAAACAGATCTGTACAACAGAAGCTTGTGTAGCATTAATTCAAAAGGAATACACACCAACACAACATGCTTTTCATATCAAGAGAAAATGTTGGGAAGTTGCTGTCCTCGTGTCAGGATTTTTTTCTCTTCTCCCACTTCTGTCTGAATTTGTATCTCCCCACCGCCACGACTGTGGCAAGTGAGCAAAGAATGTAGGTATCCAAAAAACCTCAGCTGAGTGCAGACACAGACTTTGGATTCTCCCGCCTACTTACTCCTCCAGTATTTCAAAGCTACATAGAAGGAAACTCCAAACGTTGTATGGAATTATGGTGATCTTTCGGGATAGATATAACTGCTGTTTGTATTTTGCCCAGTAGCAGCACCTTAAGCAGGGTACCAACATCCAACAATGCCGTGTCGTGTTTTTTTCCTCTCTCTGTACAAAAAATTCTTTAGTAGCAGCAGCAGCACACAAGCAACAGCAGGTTGAAGGTTATGTTTCGTTCATTGGATGGTTGGTTTTGGTGAGCTTGGTTTTCTCGGTTTTTTTCTCGGTTTCATCCAGTTTTCGAGCCTGCATTAGTAATGGTATGGCGTGGTCTGTTTGGTCTGGTCGGTCGTTGGGAAGAGAGATAGGTCTTTCTAGTGTAGCCAACATATTATCCCTGATAATATCTCGTCGTTTATGTATCTCTGTGTGTGTTCGTCTTTAGCTGTATATACTTTTGCTGGTTTGTGTCCGCTCGTTATAAGTGGGTTTTGCTCATGAATGGAGAATATATTCGGTGGTTTGGCCTGCTCTCTTCGATTTCTCTCTTTTTGAATTCACTACTTGGCATACTGGTAGTGGCGGTGATGGTGGTGGCGGCGACGGTGGTTGGTGGCACAAGTAGCGTGTGTGCCTTCATACATGACAAGGAGAGAAAGTAAAGAGGTAAGACGGGGTTGTTGGTTTTCAGTGAGAAGAATGAACAAACTCGACATGGACGTGAGTGTATGCAGAGTTTCTGCTTGGTTCTTCCTGGATAACCGGGAAAAGTCTTTCCCTGTCCGTCGCTCTCTCTCTCCCTCTTTGTTACTCTGAACCACAACATTTATGCATGTACACTACATCATCAAACGACAACAGGAATCCTCTCTGTCGAGCCGTTCTTGTCGTTAGTGTTTATTTCAGTGGCACTGGGGAATGTATGTACTTTTATGTACCAAAAACTGTACTACAACCCACTAATATAACGAGACATCGACTACAGCTACCCCTGCTGCTGTTATTGCGTTCAACTGATGCTATTACTGATGATGATAGCGTTGCGGTAACTCTGGGATGGCTGTAAGGTTGTTGTCTACGTAGCAGTTGAAATAGTCGTGGCGGTTGGCAAAAGGGGAGAGGAGGAGGAGGAAGGGGGACTCCACTCTGAGTTGAAGTTGCAGTAGCACTGATGATGGTAGAAGTAGTATTAGTTGTAGGAGTATAGTTGCGAGTCTTGTAACCAAAACCGCAAAACCATGAAAACCAC
This sequence comes from Callyntrura guangdongensis, assembly GCA_027744295.1. NCBI lineage: Eukaryota > Metazoa > Arthropoda > Collembola > Entomobryomorpha > Paronellidae > Callyntrura > Callyntrura guangdongensis. The sequence goes on from JAHZNB010003668.1 coordinate 3,856, forward strand.
AGGCACCACTATTACCAACCATCTATAGTTTTCCAAGGCCTTCCCCAACTACTATCATTACCACCGCTGGGGCTGCTCTTACTACAATCCTCCATTCTCTCTCGCTTCCTCATTTTCGTTGTCAGGTCTCCTCCACCGAAAATGGCAGGAATTTGGAGGGAGCCTATATTCGTCAACCGGTGTGATTGTGATTGTACAGGATATGAGTACCTATCCTGAGGTTTAGGAAAAATAATGGTGTTTGCTGATTATGATTCTATACTGCCTACACTTATGTCGACGAGAGGTGGATAAATTTTTTAGACTGCCTAGAAGAATAGGCCAGCTTATCAGCAGCATGACTAAATTATGGCGTGTAATGGGGAAGAATTTAACCTGCGTTTTTTAACAGCATCGGCCAAGCTGCTACAGAGAGAAAGAGAGAGAGAGAAAAGATATGAAAATGACGATGGTTGTTTTGGATCCCCATTACTATTATTATTATTCCAAGTGTAGCTTGCTATTTTCTACAGAAACACATGTGTTTCCCCTTTAGAGATCCGCCGTGTAGACAAAGAAGTCTCTAGTAAGTAGGAGGTATGGTATGTGTATACGGTTCCCTAGTGGATACCGCAGAATTTTACAAAAGATCGTTTATCTGTTGGCTTGCACATTTTCTCCAATCCATTTCGGCCCCGGCCTTTTGTCTTCAACACAAAATGGTTGGTTCATTGATAAAGGCAATCCAACATTTCCCACCACCACCTACAAAACAATGTTTATTCGTGTTGAATGGCGTTTCTCTCTCTCTCCCTCTTCTCTTTCATGTTTTTAGTGGAAAGGGAAAAGAGGTTCTGATTTCTGAAAAACTTTCTATTAGCTACTGTGCGTGTGTGTACAAGTAATGAGTCATTCTTGTTTGTCGTGTTGTACACAGGAACCCCCCTCATGACAAAATTGCAAACGTAACACAATAACCGCACAGCAACCACCCACATAACTATCAACACAAATAGTGTGTGTGTGGATACAATATAATACATTTTCTCTAGCATAATTACCACCTATTGTTGCTGTTTTGCAATTTGTTATGCTTCTGTACACTTGAAAAAAGTGAGATGATGTTTTTACGTTGACTTTTTTGTGGTTTTCATCATTTTTATACCCTACCGCAGAGTTACAGCGCGGAAACGTTTTTCTTTATTCTTTTTTCGTGGAAAAATTTCGTTGATTATGCTGTTTTGCTGTAAAGGAAAGATGAATGACGAAAAATGTGTATTTTAACAAGCAGTGGGATAGCGAACTGTGATAGAATGTGGCTTTTTATCTTTATCTTTGTTTTTTAGACAGTCAAAGAAAAAATTGTAAACGTGGTTTTGATTCGTTTTTGTGTTTTTTATTTGTGCAGTACTACGAGATGTCATATGGGCTCAATGTGGAAATGCATAAACAGGTAAGAAGACCAAAGTTTTTAAATACTTTTTTTCACCCTTTTTGCGCATACAATCGTGAAAATTTGCGGGCAAATTTACTTTGAAATTAGGCTGAGCTGATATAAAAAAGCGAACTTTCAACAATAAGAAATTACTTTGTTTTATTCAATTACATTTTTTGCTCTTAATCCGAGAGAAAAAGCTCTCCTTTACATAATTTTATTGGAGACGTTAAAAATGTAGTTTTGAAAGGGGATTTTTTCGAGAAAAAATACGATTGGAATTTTTCCACATAAAAAGGAAAAAATACCGTTTTTTATTAATATTATAATATTAATAATAAAAATGCTCGTCATACTTACTCTACACCACCACTTGAACGCTACAAAACAAGACACATCATCATCTCATCATTTCTCTCTCTCTCTGTTATGCCGTCGTCGTGGCCCACCTCCCAGAAAACCAAGTTGTGCTGACTAGAACTACGTCTTGTTCAACCAACTCATCATCATTACTCACCTGCTCACATTTCCATGAAATTTGCCTCTGAGCAAAATCGTGATACAAGTTTAGTCGTGAGAAAAAATAAATGCATTTTCTTTCTATCATCATGTATTTGACGAATCTGTACACATATTTTTCAGACCTACACACACACACCAGTCGTCATACATCCCTTTTCTTCTTTTCTTGTCTGAGCTGCACACAATACAACATAATCGATTCTCTCTCTCTCTCTCTTCTCCCTTTAATCTTCCCTCTGGTGTATGTGAAAAGTTGGCTAAAAAGGGAATTGGCATTTTTAAAAAAGATTACAACAGCTGCTGGCGCTGTGGCGCTTTTTATGCATTTTCGTGTGTGATGTTCTGCTGATATGCTCGTCATCCCTCCCGTTCCTCCAATTCCTGCAGCAACACATATACAACAACAGTGACGGCGGCAGCGGCGGTCCACGCCATGAAATTATTAAATTTATCATACCGACAAAATAAAAGTGTTTCTTGAGCGTGTGTTCGTGTGTGTTGTTGCTGACTGGGAAAAGAAAAGGGGAGAAATAACAACATATATTGACTGTATGTTCTTGTATCGTGTTTGCAAACGGCAGAGTTACGAGTACACTGTTAAACAAGAGGGTGATAATATTTCCTCTCTCTCTCTCTCTTTGCCATTTTTGTGCCGCATCATCCAATGCATATTTTACAGGCTTTTTTTACCACAGGATTTTTTGCCTTCATTTATCATTATCATCATCATCGTTTTCTTTCCGTGTTGTAATTTTTATTGGCAGAAGAGCGGCAGGAGAAGCAGCAATTTCATCATTATTTTGTGACTGCCTCCTATTTATTTCACTTCCAAGTGGTGTGTATTTTTATACAGGGGCTTTGATGAATTGTGTGAAATTAAGATAAAAATCGCACAAGTACAATTCAGCGTGTCGATGGAACCTCACGTTCTTTTTTTCAGTTTTGTCATCATCACCTTCTCTCTTTATCGTTTTGAATAGAGATGAAAGCAGCCAGGCACAAATATGCACCTCACACTTGTCAAAACTGAACGCGGAGAGAGCCTGAAAGGCAAGAAAAATTGAATTGGGTGTTATTTTCAAACCTTTTTTCATGCTTAATATATACGCGGTGATATGAGATGCCCCTCTCGCGTCAATGTTGCCACCATGCATTTAAAATTGGTCATGAGGTAATCGCCTTGGGAATCGAGGGTAATGACCGTGTAAATGAGCTATTCTCTCTCCCAGAGAATTCAGCGTGGTCTCCACTTTCGGCTGCTGCTGTCATAGGACAAATGTCTATACGTGTCTACAAGTGTAGTGGTGGTTTTGAGAAAGACCTCCAAACCAAAAATGTTGCAAAAAATAAATGGGTGATTTACTGGTAGTTGAAAAAATATATTGGGGAATGCGATTGCAGTTTTTTTTCAATGACGCCAACGTATTTGATGCATCGTTTATATATTTATGTACACACACCGTTTTATTATTAAGGAGAGTAATCACGCGGAGGATTTTTTTTTTGCACGGCGACCATCCCCGCTTGACTGAACATGAAAGGTTAAAGTTTAGCCGAGGGTCAAATAAAACGATTATGTAAACATTCCAAGAATATTGAGATTTCCTTTCAAATTCTCCTTCTGGTGTAAAAGTTTTAGGTGTTCTGGAGGACATAGTTCCTTTACTCGCTGTGCTATCAGAGCTGTTTATCAGACATCTTGTTTTAAATTACGAGGCATGTTGGCTAAAAATGTATGTACGTACAACAAGATTATTTTACAACGCGGTAATTGCGATTGGTTTGGGAGAAACAAGTGCCAGTAGTTTTCCAGAGACAGCAACTGCGGCGACAATGTGTAACGTCGACCGACAACAGGAGAGCTCTCTGTGGTGCGGAGGTCAATCATTCTGCGCTGCTGTTGCTGCTGAGAGAGAGAGGATTAACCACGACGTTAATTCCAAATTGGAAGATAAGATTACATTTTCACTGTCCAAGATAATTGCAGACTTAAAGGAGCTTTGGCATGATTGGTAGTAATCAGGTTGGGATAAAAATAAAATAATCTTCTTTCCTCACCGAGAATGACCATCTTGACTTCAACACAGAGGTTTTTAAAAGCTGCCGACGAAGAGTCAACTGTCATGGTGGTTTTTACTGCTTCCAGGATTTGGGCGGGGAAAACGTCTATCTCTATTTTATTGATAATGATCACGATGCTGTTTTTTAACTGCGTCACAGACAGATAAAATTGAAAAGTAAATATATGGACATTTTTAAGGATAAGTTTTTATGTTGGTCGTACTACGTATTTTTATCAAATTGCAACTGGTTGTTTTACAAGTTGGTCATTCTGGCCAAAGTCACCACCAAACAGTACTACTGCCGCGTCGACTGAGAAAGGTGACAGGATATGACATTGGATTAGTGTACCAAGTACAGCTTTATTAGCCACAACAAAAAAGTTTACAACTTTCCTTTTTACTGTTTGTTATTTGAACGACTGTGTAATAAATAAGCCATGACAGGAATATTACTAATTTTTACGGCCCTTTTATTGCCACTTGCAAAATTCCTCCCGAGTTTAAGATCTTTTGTGCTTTTTTGCGCTTTTGCGCTTGACGGGGTTTCTCCTTACTCACATGTATATACACTGAGCCGAACCGCTCATTTTCTTAGTCGCTTGAAAGGAAATATGGCTATATGTATACACCAGAAGTTTTAAGATAGGTCGCTTTTCTAAATTATGACATGTGCTCATTTACAACAAGCCGTGTGTGATTTAATACAAAAAATACTTTTTCCTTTTTCCTTTTGAAACGCTTGTAATCAAGCTTCAAAAATATAGTATCTTTATCATACAGTTCATTAATGTCAAACAAATATTTTTCCCATTCCCTTCTGCAAAACAGACATTAAAAGCAAGTGACGCATTTTCATTATTACGAGAGTGTAAAAACGGAAAGGAAAAATATTAAATAAGTGCCGGTAGTACGTTTCTGATTATGTAAATTAAGGAGATTCGAATGAACACGGGCATTTTTTATGCTTATTTATATTATTATTCGAGCGTGCAACTCTCTTTTTGATGTACAGACTTTTTTATGTGGATTTTCCTTCCAAAAATAACTTTCCTTCTTCCCCGTTTCCCCGAAGTAGAAAAAAATTCAATACCATTTTACGAGCTTATCTTCTTCAATAATACAATACATCTCTGGTAATAATATAATAATCAAAATGGAAAAAGGAAGAAAGAGAGAAGAGAGAGAGAGAAAACAAGACGCCGGAATTCTCGTACTTACTTCTCGGCAGAATATTTGTGTCTACTTCTCTTCCATTTCCCTTTTCCCCCTCTCGGATGGCATTGTGTTATTATTACTATTGCCATTGGTTCTATTAGAATGAGTCGTGTCTTCAGAAAAAAATAAATAAAAAGAAACGAGAGGAAAGTAAGGAGAAAATCTCTTTTCCCGTTTCCACCAGAAGGAAAGCGTATGGATATGTGCTATGCATGTATACCATATTATAAGCATGCACATACAAGTATGAATGCGCCTATATTTATATTTTTAGCAGTAACATAACAGCGCCGCCGGTTGAACTTCCCCCAAAAATATCTGACTCTCCCTTCCTTCGTTTTCACTTTATCTCTCTATGTCTATGACTTTTTCCTCTTCCATGAACATTGAACATGGTTGCAGTTTTTTCATTTTTTACATTCAATGTTCTATCCCTACTCGCACAAAAAACTGTCTTAACACAAAAAAACTTGCGAAAGAAAGGGGATTCGTAAGTGTGTGTGTGCATGTATTCACATCACTTATATAAAATACAGAGTTTGTTATACAATTTAATGCTATGTGCCTACATGTCCGGAGAAAGCCAAAAGAGAGAAGAGAAAAATCGTGCATCCGATGCGGCGAAGTGGATGTAGTTGTACACCAACTCTGTCTGCATGAAAGAGGGAGAGAGAGATAGATGAGCAAGGAAAGCATCTTTATTCTCAGATTTTTTTTCGCGTTCCTATGGTTTTGTTCACTCTTGTCGTGTTGCAGGAGTTTGTAGTGTGTGTGGGGAGCAGAGAAAAGCGGCAGCGCCGTATTTTTACTTTTCTCTCGAATGTCCGATGAGTTTTTACATAATTATAGGGGTTTGCTCCATTGCGCGCTTTCACTCTCCCTTTTCTCTCCATGTTCCACTACTCCACTACTTTTTTTCGGGGAAGCGGTTAGGGGAAATGCAGTTTTTTGGCGGTAGACGAAAGACATAAAAAGTATTAGCCAATATATAAATACAACTCGGCTCGTTGAACGAAATAGAAAAAAGTCCCTTGTAGTTTAGCTTGCTTTGCACAAACACACACTTTCTCACACACAGGGAGAAAGTTGGGTTAAGAATGTATGCACTTTGTTGAGAGACAAATATATTACAAGTACATGCCTTATCAAAAAGTGTGTATTGGTCTGTATTATGTCGTCGCGTCTTGAAAGTCTAAAAGAAGATTTTTATAGACGCTGGTGTGGCTCAACAAAGTTGGGAGAAAGGGAGAGAGTTAGACACTGCTGTTGCCCTTTTACTTTCCCTAGAAGCTTTTCCCCTTTTACAATTTTTCTTTATTTTTTCGTTTCCCTTCGTTTCTCCTTTTCCTTCAATTTATCCTTTATACATGGTATGTTAGACGGCGATATAGTGTCAAAGTTGGTTACTTATGCATATATACATATATACATACACGTTAAAATCCAACTGTTTCGTTTGTTCCGGTTATGTAGAGGGAGAAAGAGAGAAAGTATGTCTTTCTTTGCCGACCGGAATGAAAACTATTACTACTAGTAAGCTAAAGTGAACTTGTCTGGCTGTCGAGTTGGTTTCTTTTGGTCGTTTTATTCATACCCAATAAGAATAATAAAACTGGAGAGGGGAAACGAGAAAGCGCTCACACACAACTGACAAGAGAAAAAGGAAAAGAGAAAACAGGGATATAAAGATTCACTTGCAGTAACAACGTGTGCCCATCTGTTTACATTATGTATATATTGGTCTTACGATGTCCATGTCATCTTGAGAGGGAGAAAGAGAGATAGTACATAAATATGTGATACGATCCGGCTCTGAAGACTGAAGAAGTAGTAAACTGGTTGAAGAAAACGTGCACATGCTGGTTTTTTATGGCAGTAAATGTGTGGCAGTGCTCAAGTAGAACAGGTCTAGTCCTGCCGGGTCCTCTCTGTATATATGTCCATGTGTGCCACTATTTGTAACAGTGCAGTGTCTATCTTATGCGTATTTTATAAAACCAAAAAGTTTATGTACGTGCGAACGTTTATATAATATGACAAGTTGAACACACACTGGCACCATCAACATCATCATCGTTACCGTTTCCTCGCGAGAGGAAAAAGGATTCAAAGTTTTTATTCATTTTTAACATTCCACACAGGAAAGTCGTATGAATCGGTAGAAGCGAATAAAAGCAAAGTGGCTTTTCACAAGAAAACGTTATGTATGGCTGGTAAAGTAAAAAAAACAGCAAAAGTATGTCTGTCCAGGTATACTTACGTATAATTCAGGAATTGAAAGAAAATAGAGCGATTTTTTTCACTGAAAGTTTTTTGTGAGTTTTTTTATAGGAAAATACGACAGTTTTGAACAGAAAAAGGGAAGAACACATGCGGTTCGATTTCCTCAGCGTTAAGTTGCCTGTATTGATAAAAGGACAATAAATTATTCATAGGCTGGTGTTTTGTGCACTGCAGATATGTAAGGAAAGGATATTATTTTGTGAATGTTTAGCCAATCGCTTTTAAAATTGTTTTGAGGTTACAGGATTAATAGAAATGCGGCAACGAACTGGGAATAATAATAATAATAAGGGCATTGCATAGCCATATTTTTTGGCCAATATTTTATCATTTTTTAAACTGGACAACATATTTTTTATAAGTCAATTGCTTTTTTATTATTGTTAACATACAAAACACTCGTTTATATGTAGCTAGAGTTGCAAACACATTTACCAAACTCCGCTAAATTTTGGTCAAAAGCTTATTTTCTCTCTGGGCTGTTGTCCGTCTCCAGACGGTGGGGTGAGTGGGCGATACTTGTATAGAAACGATTATGGTCTGGTCTCATTTTTTCACGCTGACTACCTCTCTCTCTCCATTACATTATTGCCTAATGTTTATTTTGTTTCGTTATTATTACCCTTTATTACTTTTACTTATCTCAACTTAATCTCATGTTGGTCTCTGCGTTCAGTAACAGCTTTACTGGCTGCACATCCCAAAAATCCACATTCCATTCCAGTCTCCCATTGTCAATGTGTGTACTCCCACACAAACAACACGCCACAATAACAAGAGGACACACACATCATTTCGAATAAAATGCAGTTGAAGAGTGTGCAGTGGGAACAACTCGACGGGTTTTTTCTCTGCCTATACTTGCATTCATTCATTCACAAAAACCACTAGACGTTGTTTTAGCTTTTTACTTGAATAAAATTCTGTTACAACGTACCAGCGTAGCATTAAACGTTACACAACGACAACAACGATTCAACAACAAAAAAGTTTACAAGCGCTGCTGCTTTTGCTGTTGCTTATATGGTAGGAATACGAGGGTAAAAACAAGTACAAAAAAGGAATGATGTGGCTCAGCACCATCAACAAGGTCGAGTTACTCTCAAGTCGAAAAGCTGTTTTTTCTCTTACGTTTATAGCTGCTACCGTGGCTGCTTCCATCTCTCTCTCTCCGGATAGCCTTACTAACGAATTACATATATCTCTGCCGACGCTTACGGTATATGGCTCAACAACGAGCATTATAAAAATATATAAGCTGTTCCGCAGTAGCTGCTCGTTCTTCTCAAGAAGAAGGTAAACAATTTTACCAGAAGCAAACAGAAAACTACTGCGTATAAAACAGCACCAACATTGCTGCTGCTTCTGTTTTCTGTTCTCAACCGGGGAAGCTTTTTTTATGATTGTGTAACTAAATGGAATGAGTAAAGTACACAATGTTGTTATTATGTGTGCCAGAGTTCCACCGTCTTTCTACATTAGGTATAAAACACAGAGAGCGGTAGTAATAGTCCGCATAGGATTTTTTCTCTTTTTATGGACCTGACCAAGTGTTCGGGCCAGAGTGGTGTATGTGGGTCTGTTTTCCGTAAAATCTGTTTGCCTTCGTGTTTGCTCAGTTTGTGTGTGTGTACACGCACTATAAACAGAAGAGATAGATAGGTTATATGTATGTACGCACCTATTACTCGATTACTTTTCTCCACCTGATAACGAAGTAGATGTGACGTCTCTTTCAAAGTCTGTAAAGCTGATAAGTATACAGAGAGAAAGAGAGTAGAGCTCTGTGTGTGCTGGAAGTATTAACAAGCATTTGTCAATTGAACCGTACCATGAGTCGTTTGCTCAAGAGACTTTTTACGTGGGCACACATATAAATGCGCCGTGCCATGTTCCATATTATCTGCTTTATGTCTTCTCTCTGCTCTTTGTACTTGAAAGAGATGAAAGCTTCTGGGAACGAAGGAAACATAAAAAATGGAAGAAGAAAAAAGTACTGCGAAGTATTCTTAAGGAATAGAGGGGGAGGCGGGAGTGAATGCGAGAAGTGTGGAGTAAGGAAGAGCAATAGGGAAAGGGGAAAAAGGGAAAAAGGATGTTGTTTACCGGAAATTGACTCCTTTTTTGCTTGTTATTTCATTTTTTACTAGAGAGTGACGACAAACGCTATATACCCGTGTTGTGCACACGGGTGTGCGTTGCGTGTTGTGTGAGTATTGAGTATATTTGTTTTACGCACCGTGTTTATATAGTGCCGAATAAACTGGGTAGTTGTAAAGTTGTAAGGAAAGTTTTTTCTTCTATACACAACTTATGTGTTCAGCATGCTTAAAATATATAGTTTCCCTATCATAATAAGTTGTGTAACTTTTCCTTAAACGAATTGTTCCCTTCTGGCGTGGCATGTGACCTTCCCGGGAAATATTTGTACAATTATGAATACTTACAATAATATGACAAGAGAAAAAATACTGAGGTTCTTTCGTAATGTTTCCCTTTTTTAAGTAAAAAGCCCTATAGAACACGGTTATTATCGAGAATTCTATTCTTTTGTGTGGTATGCTTTTTTACGGCTAATCCAATCGGGAACGTGTATTAAGCATGCTTTTTAGTTCTCTTTGTGTTTTCTGTCTCCCCGAGCTCACTAAAGAGCGTGTACGGACTTATTGAAATGGCACTCCACCGGAAATGAGAGAAGTAGTGGCGGACTAAAATAGTATGGTTGGTAGCGGGAGTGAC
>JAHZNB010003669.1:0-11615 GCA_027744295.1 Callyntrura guangdongensis
CACAGCGAATGTCTAAAGCACTAATAACGGACTAGCCTGTTTTTACATTGTTTGTTGAATGTTTGTTTTATTGAATAAATGTCTTGCTGTAAATATGTAAATTGCCTGGACTTTAAGTTGTGGTTTTATATATTCTCATGAATACACCTATGAAAATTTCATAAGTTGAAAAGTAACATTATGGTCGGATGCATGCATCGTCTCACAGAAAAGCATACAGGGACGAAGGATGCATGTTAAATTTTTCACACCTCGTTACATGATGCAAAACTCAGTGAGGAAGTATGCATTTTTGACCCCCGACTGAAATTTTCCCTAGAAATAATGATATAACCTTAACTTACGCCAACCAATGTGATGTGTATTTTACTGATATGTATAACTTAAGACAACAGTTGTCGCGTTAGTTTTGGGTATATTTATTTCTTGTTTGTTTCTAGTTTCACATTATTGGATTGTGTAACGAAAACATAGTTGCAAAGTACGTATGAGAGGAAAAATGCTGTTGAATGAGTAAATTCTAAAAGAAACAGAGTTTATAGTCGTCAGTCAGTAAAGACTCCACCGAGTGACCAGAGGAAAAAGAGCATTTTTTGGATTTATAGTTGTGCAATGTTGCTTAAAACTTTCATGTACAAGTGTTATGTTTATTAACCATTTAGACACTTTCATGTTTTAAAATTCACTAAAAATGTGTTTATTTTATTGCAATGTTGATAAAAAGTTAAGTTATCTGTACATACTCGCCCTTTTCATGAATTAGGCAAGGCACAAAATATGAATTTATAGAGAACGCGAATTACGGGAAAATCCTAATCAAAATGCCTATTACGAATTGCTTGTAGCAAAATGCTGAATCTTTCAAAACTTACTTTTTCAGTTTTGTCATTAAAATTAAAAAGTTTCAATTCGCACTAAAGCTTTTGCTTACTCACTCCATACTAACTTATACAGTGTCTTTTTCTCCGTTATGCCGGTTACAGGGTGGGTATTGCGCACAATATAAGCTTCATACACAATTTCTCACTAAAAACCTCATCAACCGTAGTCAGCATGCCTGATTATAGTGATTATATATATGTAGTATGAATGTTGAGAATATACATGTTTGTTGGTTGTATATCCGTAAAAAAAATAACACGAAGAAAATTAAAATGAATATTTTAAGGATCCCATCAATTTTCCTAACACGTTTTCTTTGGATTGCTAATTATGGTTCGCTATTATCATCAAGGTTTAAATAATAACTGTTCAGTGGAAGGTGGAAATTCTCCAGCGGCTTTGATGAAAGTTCACACCAAAGTTTAGGCGGACAGAGGAAATTTTTGTTCTATATAGATAAACTGTCCGCTGGACAATCACTTTCATCCAATGAACAAAAGGAGGAAATTTCCACTGAAGTTTACCGACAGTGGAAGTTACAATGAATTGGTTTACCTGTTTTTTTTGCTAAGCATTTGGATTTGTGTAGAGCCACGTCACTCTTCTCGTCACCGTTGCCAAACTCTGCAACTCATTCCACTAACCATTCTTTGGCATAATTTCGTTCGACGTAATTTGTCAGTTTCAAATATTTCAGACTTAGAAAACTAGTAAACGCAAGCGTATAGAAATAACGATCTTAATCTCTCGTCCAGCTATTTCTTGAGGCACCTTATGCACATAAGTATAACGTTGTATTAATTTCTTTTAACTGGGGGCCATATAAATACTTGAGGAATAGAATTGTGCTCTAAATGCTCTTAAGTACTCGAAACTAAAAAAGAGAAAATAGCTGGAACCACGCACGGTGAGTGTACTTTAATCAATCCCTTTGGATAAAAACATTGCAACATTAGTGCTTACCGTGTCAATCAGAAACATGTATCACCCGTTAAGGCGTTAAGTCATTGTATAATTGTATGTCTCAAATTTTTAATGGTTTATTTGTAATAGTGTTGTGGCTTGAGCAAAAATTGTTCAACTGAATTCACGGGAAATTTTTTGTGTTCTACTAATAAATTTAACAATACAATGTTTTGTTGAAATATACAACACTTGCATATCCACCAAACCTTTGGGGGAAGGGATTCGCTCCACTAATTCTAGGTTTACAAAAATTAATTGTAAACAACGTACAATCTTTCACGGTAAAAACAGCTCAATAAGCGGTACAACTTTTTATAGTAACTCAAACCCTCTTGTTTTTTAAAACGCTGTAGCAGGCAAATCGCACATCCATTTCCATTTAATTTTTTTTTTCAGACTGTGACTCAAAATGATTTTTCAATCTATCTTTGCGTTAGTAACTATTATGCTAACCATGACTTTGGTAATGTCAGACGATTGCAAAAGAGAAGCATTCAATATAACCGATTTTGGAAACGCTTCTCAGGAATCGATTCCGGGAACCAACTTGACTGCAAACACACTTTACATTATAACGATGTTCAAATTTCCAGACGGAATAATAAGTAAATCTGACAAACTTCACACAAACAATCGTCTTCATTATGTGGAGACGGAAATCAAGGATACCAGTTACAATGGTAAAGTGGAGAACCAGTGGCTTTTTGCTCCAGCGAAGAATGATGACGAATGGTTTTACTTAATTCACAAAGGAGATGCGGTGAGGTTTGCCAGGGTTATCACTACGGAAGATGGACACACATCGAGACACAACTATTACGTTCATCTCGAAAGTAACTATTCGTCCAATCTCAGCACCCAACACGATCACAGCTGCTTCCTTTGGAAACCAGTGAAAACAACAATTTCACACTCTACTCAAAGGTATCAGATCAAATCGAAAGTACTACCTAACGCAGCGACCACATGCACAGAGGCAAAAAGCTCAAAGAATTGGCACCAAGTTCAGTTTGACGGCGCAGTTAAAAAATATGTTACTATAAAAAGTCCACGCGTGACCAACTGGGGCGACTGGGGTAACATGGAATTTTGTTCCGATGGTTACCATGTAATTGGAATGAGACTTAAGACGGAGCCTTATCAGGGGACACAGACAGACGATTCTGCTCTGAACGGTATTTCTTTGCACTGCGGTAGTCCTCAAAGTGGGAAAATCAAGGACAAGATTAAAAGCCTGGAAGGAAAAAAAGGAATTTGGGGTAGAGCTATAAGTTGTGACCACAATACGGTAGCGGTTGGGTTTCGCATAAATGTACAAGAAAATCAAGGCATCGGAGATGACACGGCGGGAAATAATATTGGACTCATCTGTCGCGATCAGCATACGGGAGAGATTGAGATGATAAATGGAGACGGTCTAGACTTTGGAGAGTGGGAGAAGTCCAGGATTTGCCCCCAGCAATTGGCAATTTGTGGGATACGAACCCAAGTCGACTTGAACATTGACAACATAGATGACCATACCGGATTAAATAACGTCGACCTGGCATGCTGCGATATTATGTCGTTTGCGGAGAATAACACAAAAATTAAGCCCAACGCAGTTGAAAAATATGTAACTATAGGGAGTCCACGCGTGACTAACTGGGGCGATTGGGGTGACATGGAATTGTGTCCCAGGGGTTACCATGTATTTGCAATGAGACTCAAGACGGAACAAGATAAAGGGCCACACGAAGACGATTCTTCCCTTAACGGCATTTCTCTGCACTGCGGTAGTCCTCAGGGTGGCAAAACCAAAGTCAAAATTACAAGCTTGGTTGGGAAAAGGGGAGTTTGGGGTGAAAGCATACAATGTGACCCGAACTTACGGGCGATAGGATTTCAGACAAATTCAAACGAATACCAACACAGTGGAGATGACACAGCAGCAAATAATATTCGACTGTTGTGCATGGATATGTATTCGGGAGAGATTAAGAGAAAAACTGGAGACGGTACAGAGACCGGAGGCTGGACAAAAGATATAATTTGTCCACCGCAAATGGCAATTTGTGGTATACAGACTCAGGTTGACTTAATTGGTGACGACAGTGGTGATTACACAGGATTAAATAACGTCGACCTAGCATGCTGTCTAACAACGGACATTTTAAAGAGTCCTCGAAATCCCAGCAGGGGCGAGTGGGGTGACTTAGAAACGTGTCCTGAAAATTATTTTGTAACTGGAATGAGACTAAAGACGGAACCAGACCAGGGGCCAGGTGCGGACAACTCTGCATTGAACGGCATTTCTTTGCACTGCGGAAGACCGGACGACCAAATCACAAAGGTCGAGATTAAAAGTTTGGTGGGGGAGAGGGGACTTTGGGGTGGAATCATAAAGTGTAAGCAGAACATGGTAGCTATTGGTTTCGAGATAAAGTCAGACCCCGAGCAATCCGTCCGCAGAGATAACACAGCTGTAAATAATATTCGATTGTTCTGCAGCGATATCAATGTCGGGTGGATTCAAAATATAAATGGCGACGGTCTTGAGTTTGGAGAGTGGAAAAATCCTCTGGTGTGTCCCGCGCAAATGGCAATTTGTGGAATATTGACGCAGGCTGAATTAAATAGTGACGCGACAAGTGATTATACAGGACTGAATAACGTTGACCTCTTATGCTGCCCCATTAATGTTCCATTTAATGAATCAGAACTCAGGGCAACTGTCATTGGAGAAGTAATGTTAGAGAGTCCACGTTTAAACAATAGGGGCTTTAGGGGTGTGTTAGAATTGTGTCCTGAAGGTTATCAAGTAATCGGCATGAGACTCAAGACGGAACAGGATAGAGGGGCAGGTGGGGATAATTCTGCCCTGAACGGAATTTCTTTGCACTGCGGAAGNTAGAGGGGCAGGTGGGGATAATTCTGCCCTGAACGGAATTTCTTTGCACTGCGGAAGTCCTCATGATAGGGACATCAAAGCTGAGATTAAAAGTAGGGTGGGGGTAAGGGGAGTTTGGGGGAAAATCCTCAAGTGTGACCAGAACATGGTAGCTGTAGGGTTTCAGCTAAAGTCACAGCCAAATCAAGGTCATAAAGATGACACAGGATCAAATAATATTCGACTCATTTGCAGCGATAAATCTACTGGACAAATTCAAAATATAACTGGGGACGGTCTAGATTTTGGAGTATGGACGGAAGCTAGAATGTGTCCACAGCAAAAGACAATTTGTGGGATTCAAACGCAGGTTGCACATGATAGTGACACCATGAATGATTATACAGGATTAAATAATGTTGACCTAACTTGCTGTATAACTGCCAACTTCGGTAACTCCGAACTCATATCCGCTCAAGATGGAAAGCTTGTTACTTTAGAGAGTCGACGCATTACTAATCGGGGCCACTGGGGTAACATGCAATTGTGTCCTCAAGGCTATCTTGTAATCGGCATGAGACTAAAGACGGAACCAGAACAGGGTCGACACAGGGACGACTCTACATTGAACGGACTTTCGTTCCACTGCGGTAATCCTGATGACGGAATCACAATAGCCAAAATTTCAAGTTTTGTGGGAGATAGAGGAATTTGGGGTAGAATTATGAAGTGTGATCAGAATATGGTGGCTGTAGGGCTACAGTTGGTATGGGTGTACGATACTCTCGATAATACAGGAGCAAATAATATTCGACTGATCTGTATTGGCAAATTTGCGGAACGGATTCAACATATAGCTGGAGACGGTATAGACATTGGAGATTCCCTAGATGCTTTGACGTGTCCACAGCGAATGGCAATTTGCGGTATACGAACGGAGGTAAAATTACGTTCTAAATACTATGTTAAGGACTACTCAGGATTAAATAATGTCGACATAACATGTTGCCCAATGACTGCCCCTGCTAATGGCAAGCTCCGTAGATCCTCACTGTTACCAGAAAAAGGCCACCAATCCATTCTCAACTTAAATTTGTACCTGGGAATATTCTCATCTTGTTTTGTTCATGTCATAAATTACCGGGGAATCAACTTCAATCAGTTTGTACAGCCCATTGTCTTATCAAGGTACGGGATTATCACAGCTAAAAACAGGAACAAAAATGCAAGTGAAACTTTTACGGTCACAATGGAAGGCTATCAAAATTTGTCAAAATACAATGATGAAGGTTTACATAACTTTACTTTATTTGCCCCAACGGACCGGGACTTTTCCGTACGAAACCGCCATTGGTACTGCACCGCCCAATTCTTCCTGTACCCGCCTAATGAGAAAGAGCTAGAGAAGGAGTACATTTTGTCAGATGGGACGCTAGCCATTCCCGACAGCTTTATCAATTTTGGTTCATACCGACCAGAGTTCAATCCACTGGTGACCTTTCACTTTCAACGGTATCCTCATCGCACCTATTCTATTTTGGTGGATGAAAATTCCAAAATAAATGATTCACAACCCGCATGGATAGCCCTGTATACTAAATTACTGAACATGAGAGAAGAAACCCGATTTCAGTTTCATGCTGAGTTGTTCGTTTTCTCTGTCTCCGACCCGAAAGGCTTTGAAGGACAGCAAGGACTCCAAGCGGATCCCTACACTAATATTTTCGACACTGTGTACTACTTGTGTAGAAACTGCAAACGTTGTGCTGTTTGGTGGCCCATTCCCATCAATCTTGTTTCCAAATCGACAGATTTTCTTCATGACACAGATAATATTCATCTGTGGAAAAAGCAAATGGCCGACCTTCAGACTGAATGGATACTGGACCGACCGCGTGACGCTCTCCCTGCCTGGCGGCAGTATACTCAAACTTTTTCTTATCATGGGGGCCACAAGCTGCACTTTCCTCCTCAGGAGCTCTCGTGGGATGATCAACAGTACGGACGGGAATACTGGATACAAGAATTGGCCACCATCCTCTTTCCAAACAGCTCGTACATTCTGAACAACCATTACAAATTCCCAAAAATAAATCAGCAATGTCTTAAAGAACCAAAAAGCATTTCAGGAATGTTCTACACGAGCCACCTTCCGGTTGTGACCATTCTGGAGGGTTCCATGTACGACCAACTACTGACGATGAACCAAGTCACATTTCGGTTTGTGGCCTGCACCCAGGATAAATCGTCTATATTTTCGTTCAGCCTCCTCCACAGTGCTTTCGACAATTTCGTTTGGGCGGGCGTCCTGTTGACCTACTTCTTTCCTTTTTTGGCATTGCATATGTGGCTACAGTCACAAAATACTACATTATTGGATCAAGTTTTTTTTTCGTTTGCGCTGTTGCTGGAACAGTCTAGTACCTGGACACAAGGAATCAACCAACAGCGTGTTTGGCGGTATATACGATTGTACGCTGGTCTCCTCATTTTGCTAGGCATTGTATTAAGTAACGGGTACAAGGGAGAAAATATCAACAAAATGACGCTACCTGCACAACCAATTCGGTACGATACCTTGTCAGATTTGGCCAACAATAGTTTTCAGATCTTTGAGTTTGACGAAGAAGAGTTCAACTTGGCGCAGTGGTTCAACAAAACGTCCCCTCCAATGTTAAGTCGTCAGAAAGAGGTACTCATAAGAAAGCATTTGATCACCACGTCTTGGATGAAATTCTGGCCAAGGTTTAAAGCTTGCCGGGAAAAGTTGGCGGCCTACATGCCAGCAGACATTGCTATTCGGGCATTAGACACAATACAAGAAGGACTTGAAGATGATACACAGCGTAATGTAATGATGGGGGAGGAAAGGCTTCTCGGTCCACGGATGGGATGGAAGATTCTTAATAACGCAGACACCAAAGTGACATCCCGCGCAGCTATCATCATCCAATCTGGCATAGCAAAGCAGTGGTCTGACATGGCGGCACGAAAGGTTTACCTCCAATGTTGGTTAGGTAGTGAGGCTAATGCTCCCGACGAAACAACCTTAAATATTTTACCGGAAAGGTACAGTATCCCTAGGGTTCCTGTAATGATTCTTGGAGGTAGTATTGTGACGATATTCACCTTCCTGGCTGTCGGATTGACCATCGGCATCATAAATTTTGTCCATGAGGCCGGACCAGTAATTTGGTATTCTGTTCGGCGTATAAATATTGACTACATGTCATTCGTAAAATGTTTTGCAAGGTTTAGAAAGCTTGTAAGTAAAACCCCACTGAGTTTTGGGGCAATCACAAAAGTACAAATAATTTTGGTAAAGTCTTATCGTCGTGACATGGTCTATCTAATTAAATTTCTAAGGACATGGATACGGTTCTCCAAATATTTAATATTTAATCGCAGACGATGATATTGTTGCTTAATTTTGTGGTGGATTACCAACTGTGGTATGAGGCGAAGTAGATTAGCTCAGAGTATACAGTAAAGCCATAACAGATATCTGATTTTGTCTCTCTGATATTTTCACAAGATATACATGCATAGATAATACTTGAAAAATAAATCCCCAAATAGCAAAGTTGCTAATGACACAATATTGTGGTGGTCTACTGTACATGCTAACTTTTTTCGTAAATATTCATTAGCTTCAAATATATAATCAAAGTATCGAGAGTAATTCGACTTCAATAATGTCTTTGAGTGTGTAGGTATTTGTCAAATGTCCAATATTTAATGCACATACATCATAAAATATGACCAACAAGTAGCACCAGCAACGGTGTTAAATGTTGTGGATTTACAATTTACATTAATATTTACGATATAGGTTTAGTTACAAAATGGTTAAACACGTACACAAATTGCTTTTGCATTTTATCGGTTTTGTAAACGAACATGTATGTTTTTAATACAACTACTTATGTAATAACATATATTTTAATAATTTCAAGGCAATTTTTGAATAAAGCAAACCACTTGGTTTCTTTGTACGTAGATAATCACATACATTATTGTGGTCGACCAGTTACTATTACACAAAAAATTGAATTGAATTCTTCCCCATGCGTATACCTATGTATGCTTTATGCAATTGAATTATGACAATTAGAGTTGTTGTAAGTAAAATCAAATCCAAATTATCCTTTCATAATTAAGTATTGCAACACAGTGATTCATGAAGAGCACTAGTTGATTCAGTTGATGGGTTGTTCCTACCTGGGAATGTTCCTAGAAATGGGTATCGAAAATATAAAAAAAACCGTGTTATATGTACTAACAAGAAAATTTTATTTAATATAGTTCATCTGTTACGTACTCACTGTGTAAGGTACTTTGGGATGGCCAATGTGGTCATTTACCATAATGTCCATTTGTATATACAACAGTATTAGCATTTTCTTTGTATTATTGTCTAACATTTTTTTGTCACTGTTTCTACTCAAGTTCATGTCTTAATTTGTAATTTGTACTCAATACTTTATGTTAATTTTAAGATGTCACATAAACCAAAGTTTGCTAAGCAAAGTATACATAAAGTAAGGTTTGCAAAGTATACATTCGAGATGCCCCTATTTTTAGCCGATTTATGTCCTTAAGTTTTAGTAATACAATTTATGAATTTCATACTAGCCTATTTAAACATCTACATTAGCTGCGTCGATCGAACTTGCTTGTGAAAGTTTCGGTGGAGCGCGATGCTAGTTTTAACTAATGTAGCATCTCTTGTCACGCACTTTGTTGACCAGTTTAAATAAATTATACGTTATTACTACTATCATACTTCTCGTTACCATTTGCCTTATTTGGCCCAATATGCGTTTCTAGCCAACAACGTAAAACAATAAAAAGGCACAAGGATGAAGATATGAGGTGCTAGTTTCACCTACAACTTATTGATAAGACATGATTTTAATGGCAACGCGTTTCGCTTTGGATTTGCCTCGTCAGCCAAATTTCAAACATTTGCAAAGAGAAAAATATTGCATGCCTGGATTTAGAACATTACTAACCCAGACCTACTTCCAGGTGTCTAAATGATCGATTCAAAAATCGATTTTGTAAATATCTACTTGTAAATTCTCTTACTTTTATACCAACAGCTCAGCAACATATAGACCAAAACTGCATACCCCTGATTTGAAATGCATGCATGTTTTATGTAAGTATGTGAGTGTATGTTTGTACTATCTGTCTCAGAACTCGGCATGCATGTCCCGTATTAGAAGATAGGGTAGCTGTAATAATTCCCGTTCTCACGTATTATGTTATTGTTGTGAACATTGAAATTGAATATGAAGGAGTGTTTTAAAGAAAATACCTCATAAATTTTTTATGAACTAAAAATCGTTTAGATAAAAAATTGATTTCTTCCCTTCTATTTTTTCAATAGATAATCAAACACCTTGTCAGATATTTACAGGTGGATATTTCGTATATTGGAACCAACATTGAAAATAGTAAATATTGGTGGTATTCGCAATATTCGTTCTTCTGTTTTACTTCGTGCTCTTGCAAAAAGTAAGAAAATCAAGTATTTTTTCAACAGAAAACGGAGTATTGGGTAGCTTAGATTCTAAAATTGAAATTCGCAATTACTGCCTTTATTTTAATCTTTTATCATAAAATAGATGCTGATGATGTTGAAATTAAATTGAAAGTCGTTTGTTTTAACGTGTGCAATGCCAAATGCTATGAATTTGGATGTTTAAACATAACTGTATTTTATAATTGTCAAACATTGTGATGACTGCATTCATAAGAGCCAATCGTATTGTGTTAAAACTAAATATATAATAATAAGATTTATGATTACAAATAAGTGTTTCAATTACACAGTTAAGTTTACCTCAAATGTCGACTTGCCTAACACAATCTCGAATCCTGCCAGTTTCGGTTCGGTTTTGTTTAAAGGTTAAATTTTCATTAATTTCAAACAGTCAGGATATGTACTTTTATTCGAAACCCTTCCTGAACCGGGATAACTCCGTGAATAACTCAAACTATTCTGCATTACCTAACCTGCTTCATAGTTTTAGCTAAGGTATGGGCTAGCGAGACTCAGAGTAGGTACCAGATTTACGATGTACTTGTGTAGATTTCTTAAAATTCCATATATGTAAACAAGTTATTGGCATGCCGACCCTGAAAGATTTGTTCGGGTTGCCTCAAGAAGCAATGACCGGAGGGCTAGTATATAAAAATAAATGGGGCCGTCCAAAGCACGACTAAATCACTTTAAAAAAGAAAACAGGAAATTGAGGAGTTTTTTGTAAGTTGTAATAAAAAAACATAAATAAAGATTCACTTTTTGTACAAACGGTATGAAATTGACGCCCTGGTAATTGAACGAGACAAAAAATGTTAAAGGTGTAAAATTAAAAATTTAAGTTGGCTTTTTTTAAATGTCCCCTATTTGATGGTACTGTAAATCTTGGTAGCTTGTCATTAGCAGAAGCCGTCATAGGTCCACATTATTTAATTCTGTATAATCCCTAGAATAATTTATGTAAATCAACCAGCATCTTTATTCCACAAACTTCCATTCACTATAGATATATTTGAGGTTTCATACGAATTCCAAACCTTTCTCCGTCTCCGGCAATACATTGAGCACGTCCCAAATACATATGCTACAGATTGGTAGAATAATTTTTTCTGCCGTGTCATCCTGTGTCCCAGACGGAACTCGGATTTTATGTTAAATCCTACAGGTGCCATGTTGGGTTGACCTTTCAAAATTTGGGCACCTGGGTCTCGAATATTTACTAGATACTAAAATCTCAGTACACTTTTTAGCTAGCAACTAAGATAAGGAGTGGAACCCAGTGAGTTTTGCTAGATCTAGCAATTAGACCTAGCTAGACCTATCTAATTCAGTCGGGCACAACCTATC
>JAHZNB010003670.1:0-10795 GCA_027744295.1 Callyntrura guangdongensis
GTTAATTGTTAAATAATTGAATGGCGGCATCATTATTTTTTGTCAGATTAATTTATATTTTTTATTACCATATCGCTTCCTAGTCATACATTGTAAAACATTACTTGAGTCGATATAAGTTTCAGGCGACTATAGAGAATCACACTAGTATATCAACTTGCAACTTGACAAGTTTACTAAAGTAACTTGTTAATAGTTTACCAAGAAATTGGAAATAAAAACTAGTTATCATGGCAGCAATGTGGATTTTCATTTTCGCAGCACTTATTCCTTACCTGCAAGTCGACGCGTCGTCGGGATGTTATTATGCCAAATGTAGAGGTAAAAATTGCGTAAAAAGTTGATAAAAATGTAACCATATAATGCGATTTTTAAAAGGTTGTTTTTTTATAATTTTCAGGAGCTAAGGTTTTATTCCATGGAGATTGCCAAGTGGATACTGCTCCTGTCTGTACCTGCACAAAAATTTTGTTGCCGGTTTGTGGATCTGATTCTAAAACTTACAGCAACGATTGTCTGAGAAAATGCGCAGGTTATATGACACTTTTTAAAAAGAAGTATAAAATTTGACCAATTTTTTAAAAGGATTAAATTTTTATTTTGTAGGAACTAAAAAAGCGCACGATGGGGAATGTACTACTGATTGTTTCTGCACAAAAATCCATTTGCCAGTTTGTGGGGCAGATGGGAAGACTTACAACAACGATTGTCTGAGAAAATGTGCAGGTAATAGGACAGCTCTTAAAAATAACTATAAAATTTAAAATCATTTTTCAAAGGTTTAAATTATCATTTGTAGGGGTTAAGAAACTGTCGGACGGGAAATGTAGCAGAGTTTTTGGAAAAAAGGGAGGATCGGCTTGTTTCTGCACCCATGAGTATTTGCCAGTTTGTGGGGCTGATGGAAAGACCTATAACAACGAGTGTCTTAGAAAATGCTCAGGTTAAAGTACAGTTTAAAAAAATAATTACATCAATTACTGGCATTTTTTAAATGTTTGAATTATCACTTTGCAGGGGTTAAAAAAGTAGCCGAGGGGAGATGTGGTGGCATCAAAGGCCTTATTCTTAGTCGCTAACAAGGAAACTGATTTAATTACTTGATTTCGGACACAGTAACCTAGCAGCAATAAGCATAGACGACCAGTGCTCGTTTATTGGTATTGTTCGGGCATATTATACTGCACCATTTATATTCCTGAAATGTTGCCCACATTTTTAGTTGTTTACAATTTAGATAGTTTTATTCAATTTAATAAATCAACCTTGTGTTGCATAACGTTGTAATCATTTATGGCCCTTCAGAAATGTAGTAAAGTACCCAAGAAGGCGGATTAAAATGGCGTTTGTATTATCGCACGTAATTCTGGTTTAATTCAAATAAAATTAAATCGCATGTTTTTTAATTTACTTACTGGTAAACGAACCTTTTTATGACATTTCTATATGCATTTAAAATTTGTCATTACTTATGGCATAATATATGCGTAATTAGGATTGAAACAATTTTATTTCTGAATGGAAACTTGTACGACTTTACTGTAATTTAATTACCGCACGAGAGTGTACAGCATACTTGCATAATCCTGTTAGAAGCCTGGCGAGCTTTGTGCGTAGTAGTTTAAACGTAAAAAATAGTGATATAGTCAACTAAATTATTGAAGTCATGGCGTTTTCAATATCATTTAAAGCATACATCCAGAACTTTATAAAATATGAAGTGTAGTTGGCCCAACCCATTCCGGAATGAAAATGTTATCAAACTCGAACAGTTTGGGGTGCCGTCGAAATGCTCGTTGTGTCGTTAGTAAGAAAAGTTTGCTGTATATAATTGACATAAGGAATAAACTAATGACATGATAAAGAATTATCTTTGTAAATTGAGTCCTCAGAGCACCATGAAAGCCAGGACTTATATCAAGGAGAAAAATTAAGGAATACCCAAATTATCATTTTTTGCAAATGTTGCTAATGTTCGTTTATAATGTTAAAAACATATAGACTAAAGTAACATCATGGTAACTTAGTGGCCTGTGTAAATAGCAAAAAGTTTGCTTTTTAACATGGCTTACTCAACCATTTAATGACATTATTAAACCCACAATTGACTATGTACATGTGGGGCTTTTATTGACGGAAATTAACTGAAGACATTGGTGGCATGATTGAGCTAACATGTTTCATTTATTTATGCGGTAATTGATTCTGTGAGGGAAAAACTAGACAAGGAAGCTAGTAACATACCTTGAAAATTAAACTTGTGAACTTGGATAACCACTAAATTGATAACTTCCTTGATTAAATATGCTTCAGTTCAGATGATACTTTTCATAATCTGTCTGAAAAGTACGACTTGGGATCTTGGATTCAGTCAGTTATATTTACATAGTTTCGTCGACTTGACTTCATCGTTGAGTTTTGAAAAGTCAACCGTTAAATAATTATGCAAGTAAATGCAGAGAAGGAGTTTATTTGCCAAATATTATTGGCAAAGGGAGACTAAATTCATGGAATCTTGCAATTCTGGCATACCGAGATTCAGAAAAGCATAATGCGGATAGCTAGCAACTTGCTATATACATTAGGCTATTCCTGATCTCACTGTGGCATAATTGCCAGATTCACTGAATATGTTACCCCTTTGCCAAAGCATCAATAATCACTTAGGTACAATATCAACTGTCAGGACTCCTTCCGTGTAATACTAATAGGACAAAGCTCACATTTTGGAACAAGACCAATTTATTTGACTACACGTCAATTCAACTAGTCAAAACCGAACATACATAAGTTGCAGACTACAAATGTACAAAAGAGTGTTAAAGTTAATTCCTTGCTTATTTCCATGATTGTCATTGCTTAATGACCTGCATATTTGTAATATAAAAAATTCCTATCATAAACTTCTATACCTGGTTATTAGTGATTACTATGAAAATAATGTGACAAGTTCATCATAGTTCGTAAAGACCCTTCAAGCCATTTTACTCCAAACGTTTTTATTTTAATTACCATATAATTATAGTCATGTATACTGCCGCTACTTTTCTCTGATACATTTCACTCTCCAGACATGTTTCTTTAAAGTATTTATTTGATATGGCTTTAAAGTATTTGTATGGTATAAATCAAAAAGCATTGGCAACCAGGTACATTGGAGAAAAACCATCCAGACAACGAGACTTTATGCATACAGATATTCACATGTCAATAAATTAGTTGCTTCGCTCTTTAAATGCATGACGGAAAACAATTCATCAAGTACACGTGCTGTGAGAACATAACTCTGGCATTTCCTGTGAATTGTTTTTTTGTATGAAGCAACACTATTTCCTGTCAGACAATCAGATTAGTTTGTAATTTGTTAATACGATAACGCTTCCGAGTTATCGTAAAAGCATTATGAGAGTCGAGATACACTTTAGTAGTCAATAGACTATAAAACCATTAAATCTAATCTAATGAGTTTTGTTGCGTAGACAACGGAATGCAAATAAATGCATCACAAACTAAGAGAATGTTGTTTAGAAATTGATTAAATATCGCAGAAACTATGCTCAGTTTGTTTGTTGATGGAGAAATTAGAACATGTATCAGATTTCTTATATGTTGCAATAGAACTACCTTAAAATTTGGTGTTTGATAAACATTTTGAAAACATGCGTAAAACGATAATGTCCAGAACACAATGCCGAAAATACATAATGTATACTACTTTACCCAAAAATAGGGAAATATGTTTGTGACATTATTAGATCTCTCAAATTTGTTTATAGTCTCCCAGAATGGAGATTCTTTGCTAAATGCAAGCAGAAGTGTATACATACAGTTATGCAATGATTTGGTACTGCCGAAATGCACTTAACTAAAATTAATAGGGATAACTAAGACTCTGGGATCCAACCGGAAATACGATCCAATGCCACCGGTTTCATTTGATCGATTTATGGACTACAGTATGTACTTGTAATAGGAGTTATTGTACAAATGTTATATGAGCTCACGAAGTTTGAAGTCTATTGTTCCTTAATATTTTATTGTTGAAACGATCTACATAAATCTTCTCGGCGTTCGTGGAAACCATGAAAAAAGAATTCGTGTAAACTTGAAGTTTTGCAGCACTTACCTGAATAAAACAAATCGGTGGTGGTGACTACATCGGGTCTAGTAAGGGTAATCGAATGAAAAGTGTCGCAATCAGAAATAACCTAAACGGAATTAATTTAAAAACAATCTAAATTCACCGCGAGAAATAATCTAAGCTGGAAATAATCTAAAGCAAATTTAATCCAAATGTGAATGTTTTATGTGTTTTTATGTCCTGTGTAAAATAGTAGTTGTAAACAAATACATTATCGTCAATCATATATTTTGACAAAAACTTATCGTAACTGTAGATGCAGCTGGTGCTGTCATAGTCATAGCAATGCTCAGCTAAACTTGACAATGCAGAACGTCGAAAGTGTTCGACTAATAGTGTATTTAAACTGCCGAGCAGCAGGCAGAAAACTTCGCGATGAAAACAGCAAAAATGTTCAGACTGCGCACTTATTTTGTTGCGACAGTATTTGATGCTCGCGTAAAAATGCGTTAGTGTTCTCGTTCTCACAGCCTGGCTTTTACAGTGTAAACAGTCAAATTGTTTGACGCGCCGAGGAAAGGTTGAAGGTTCGTCGGAAGGATATGAAACTGCGAGACTGTCGCTTTTTTGTTTTTTCTCAATTGGAGCTATTATCAACGTATTTCAATAACCCCGTATACACTAGAAATAGGTGAAACGACACAACCTATGTATTATTTTGAAGCTGAAAATCTAAAATTGTTTAAATTTTGTCAAAACTCTTGGGGGTCATTGGGGAAGCTAAAAATTAACTTTTAACCAATTCGACTAAAAGTTGTAAATAGTAGCCCATAGTACTACTACACACATGCCTTACACATTTGGTTGGTCGTTGTCGCGTGTGCAACAAATGATGATCTTACATGACTAAGCCACTAAATGGTTGAATTGCCTACAAGTCGGTGTTTGCAATGTATCAATATGTGCATTTATATGGGGATGTGTAATGAGCTGGAAATTTTACAAGGGACATTTGAAGTGAACTTTGTAGGATCCTTAGAGAAATCTCTTGACTGACCGTTGGAGAAATGTTTGGAGAGATGTTTGGGGGGATTTGATGACTATAAAAACTAGTCTTTCGTGCTCATGACGATGCAACAGTTTTGAATTCCCACAAAATAAGACATTCTTTAACTATAATCAAATCATTCAACAAAAAGTAAACAGTTATATTCATATCTTTTACCTGGAATGTATTACTAATCTAAGCGTCAATGTTTGTTCCATTTTAACTCGCAAATTACTTAACTTTAATAAAAAAGTACTTTCTGTAAAAGGTTTCCTGCTTTCTGTAACACTAGGGATTCAACGATTGTTGGTAAGCAATTATTTTGCCATTTCTATCGAAACCGGACGGTAAATAACTGACCATTTAATTCATTTACGATGAAGATGACAACTCATCTGTATCTGGCGACGCTTAACGGTCGTCCTTTAGACACCCCACTCCGAATGCTTGTATAACTCTTGTAGAAGGACTTTCAATCCAAGTATAAGCTGTCGTCTATGCAGCACAAGCGCCTCATGCATTTGGGCGTACTTTAGTAATGCTGAAAACGTTCAAATATCAACAATTAAGTAACGGGGGTTTAACAGCAAAACGACAAACTATATATGCATATGGCATATTTTTTGTATGTGACATTGTTCGAGGACCTAGATTTTTAACATAAAGAAATTGTAGACCTAAGCTTGTGATAAAAATGATAAAGCTAACAACATATTTGGTTGCCTAATTTGATTTAATCACGATTTTACCTACTTAAAAGTCCAAACCTGCTGATAAGTGACAGTTAAGCCAGGTATATGTATTACTTACATATTCCGTATAGTTTTTTTATATGGACAAATCAAATAAATACTGTTGTACTACAGTTTTGGTTGTATACTTTCTTAACTAACAAATTGTACACCTTCTACGTATAAAATCATATTTTACTAATAAAATTTGACAATTTTGCAAAATTTTGAATATTATTTTCATAAAATAACTTAACTTACAAGTAAAATTATTGAACAGTATCGCCCAGAATTGCCGAA
The DNA here is from genome assembly GCA_027744295.1 of Callyntrura guangdongensis. Taxonomy (NCBI): domain Eukaryota; kingdom Metazoa; phylum Arthropoda; class Collembola; order Entomobryomorpha; family Paronellidae; genus Callyntrura; species Callyntrura guangdongensis. The sequence goes on from JAHZNB010003670.1 coordinate 6,161, forward strand.
ATATGGTTCACGGTTATCAATTTGGCTATGCTTAGTATCGTAGTACACATGGTCCTTCAGAGGACGCCAGTGGGTGATCTATTTGGAGCCTTTTTCGACTTCTTTTAGCACTGTAATTCAATATTGCTGCGTCATTTATGTATGACTTAAACATGACTTAAAATGGCCAATGACTTGAAAAACCGTTGTTTGAGCTAAACAAAAAGGGAAATGAAATAAACTAGACATGATGGAACAGCTAAATTGTTTACTTTTCATAAATTGGTCGAAATCTACTAAATAAATTTAATTTTTAGATTAATTTAGACACCACAGGCTGATACGACATTGTACTTACATAATTGCTGGGCTGCCAGAATTTACAGTATTTATGTCATTCTCCGTGATATACTAGTTGTTGTGTTACAGTTATTTACTATAACGAATTGAGCTAATTTGGATAAAGTTTGACCCTCCAAATGACCCCGCTGTGGTAGACCACATTTGCTGAAATAACATGCCACAAAAGCCACTACCCAGAGGCACATCAGTGTCAAATTTGAAACCAGTCGGCGGAAGCGAGCGGCCAGGAGCGTGAAAATAGACGAACCCGGTAATATCAATACTAAATGAAACGGCTTTCATCACGTAATATGCTTCAATTAGTTTCCTTATACAAACTTGTTGAAATCTAAAATCTTAAAATTAAGGGTGATGCGTGATGAAGTAATAATATCAAATTTTCTCGAGGCTGGACACATCAAACCAGTTAATGCGCATTAATGGACAAGTGGGAAGAAACCTTGCTTGGTTTCATTGTAACATTGGTTTATTAGTTAGTTTAAGTTAAATGATATAATCATATAAATATTTCCCGAAAATTAATTGAAATATTTTTATTAATATTAACGAAAATGCAATGTAAACTATTTTGAGGTGCTTCCTCCAAAGCACTTTTCCAGTGCATCCAACTCAGCATCAATATCCCACTGCAGGGCGTCCTTGCCACGTTTCAAATGTTTCTCCGCTGACTTTCCTCGATGACGGTTTTCCTTTAATGATGAAGTGATCTCTTTGTCAATACATTTACTTGTGCGGTTCTTGTCATTTTCTGGATGAGTCACTTCTTGTTTTACTTCGTTAACGACGTTCACCGCTCCATTACCAGAACCTCTTCGTTTTGACGCTGCCAGAGTTTCCGCGTCCACCTCCAATTCTTCCTCGTTTTCCTTCCCTACATTCTCTGAAACTTTACTAACTGCTTGTTCAGCAATAATCTTCTGAGCTCGTTGTTGCTTTCTCTGGCGTCGCTTTCGACATGGTCTGGTGTACACCAAATACCAAAACCATTCCAGCAGCCACACCCCAAATGTCACCACAAATCCTCCCAGTCCCACCAGAAACACATACCGGATGTTGCTCAGCATGTTAATTGGTGTAACAACTACACGCAAACCCCACCCAGAATATTGCGATTTTCTCGAAAATAACTCCGACCTCCAATTTTTCAACTGACGCCACACCCTCAAAAGTTGACCCTCACCCTGCATGACCTTCATTCGTTCCAAGACTCGCTCATCCATCGAGTTTTCCAGTAACCAACCTTTTTTATCATCTTGAATTCGAAACATCCACCGCGAAATAGGTCCTGTTTTTGGAGTTCTTCCCCACTCACAAAGATCTTCACCTGCCCCAGCCCGCATTACCCCAGTCACTCGGCCCTGCATAGCAATGTACATGAGCCTGTTATCCTTTCTTATCATGTCAGCAATATCACTATAATACCCAAAGTACCCTGCCATTTCATTCCTGACAAACATGACATTCCTTTCCTTTCCCAACAAGTATTCATCAGTGAACAATATCACTCTAGGGTCTCTCCTGTAAAATAGTCGTCCAATATCCACTCTACCCCCACCCTGGTACCCTGTTTGCCCCAATGCTTTAAAAATACTCCCTCTAAAGGAAAAACTAAGAACAACCGCCATCAGCAACCAGGGAATCACCAGCCAAGTCATGAAACCAAATCTGCGTGAATTCCATCGTCTATCCCCAGCTTGCCATATTAATGCTCGGATACCCCACGTGAAAGGATCTCCTTTGAGCCAGTGCGGATGCCCAATCCTTTTCTTCAGCAGTAAATGATAAGCCAGTCCCAATATGATCGGTGGTGCTACGTACGTTGCTAGCACCCCATAGTAAATTCGTAGCTCCCAAATTAAAATGAAGTTAAATAAAACTTGCAAAAATGTAACCGGTCGAGGTTTTACTTCCGCGTCTAAAGAGCAAGTCAAGTAGGCCACCTCTTGGGGCGTTGTGTCCGTCATGTATTCGGAGTTCGCCACCTCAAACCAAATTGTGGGAAATTTTCCATCTGTCAGTGGTTCATCAACAGACATGGTCACACCACCAAGCAGCAGGTGAGCGAAGACGTAGTTTTCCAGCCCTTCTTCCTCCACACTGTTAGGAGACAGTAAATAGTCCACATTTTTAAGCGTCATACGTCCCTCTTGACAGCTCCTAAGGACTCTAGCGCCGGCTGTATCATTGCCATAAGCCCCAAGGGCATTTACGGATTTTATAACCCAAGTTATGTTGTCATTTTTTCGAAAATCGTTTAATTCCCGACTATAATCCAGTAGTACTCTTGAGCCACCTCCATGAAGCAATTCGGTTAGATGAAAAACAGAACCCGTCATTTGTAATTGGGCCAACGACTGAAATTTATTTATGACTAGACCATGGTTGACAGTAATCCAGCCGTTTTCAGGAGACTTGACGGTGACCACTAAGCCGTGGGAGGATATCTGTTCGGTTTCCAGCATTCTAAGGTAGGCCATTTCCCATTGTTTACTCCCTTTGATGTCATCCTTATTTTCAGTTTTGATCAAAATGTCGAACCTTTGTTGACTGTCCATAACAACCGGCTCACCTCTGTAGCTGAAAGATTAATTAATTAATTCTATTATATCAAAAGTTGTTGAGAATACCTATCACAGATTTATGGAAATACCGGTAGCGAGAATCTTCCCAAAAGCTGTCTGGTTGTCGGTTCTTTTTATTTGCAGTTTTCGATCCGATGGGGAAAAGATACAGAAGTGCAGAACATGTACTAAAATTTGGACGAAACCACCGCTGAACTCGATTAACCTTGACGTGACCATTTTCTGTAATATAAGCTGGAACTCGAATAGGCTTTGATATTATGGGACTCTTACTGTATGTCACCAAGTACACGGTGCAATATTGAAAGGACTCAAAAATGTCTGCAAGATTTACTGAGGATTCTGCTGATTGGACTAAAAACGATGTTATTGTACCTACAACTAGTAACCCCAAGTGAAAAACGACACGTTGGCAAACCATTGTACCTATTGACTGGCAACAATTCACTGGGAAATTCCTAGGATATAAATGTGTTTTTCAGAGTGGAACCTGTACTTTTGAAGATTTGTGTCCAAGTCGTTTCATGTAATGAATAGGTTGTCAATTTCCAGAATAAATGGAAGCATTCATGTGCCAAATTATAGACGAGCAAGTATATACAGTAATTTGTAAGTTTTAGGCTTTTTAGTGTAGCAATTTGCAACAAAGAAAACTAAGTGTTACTCCCCTGGCAAATGGTAAACAAGGTTGTGTGATATTATAAAGTAGTGTCGATATCACTTTCAAATATATTGCAGCATTGTTACAGCCAAAGTTTTTTAAAGGAAACTTATTTAAGTAGAGAGAAATTGAAAATGATGAAGGCAGATATCGCAGGTGTTTAACATGAAGCAAAAATAAATATCTTACTGTCATTTACATCAAAAGTTTAAACATTTATTGTCATTTGGGGCGCTTTGAGAAATACAGTTTACATTTATAATATTTTCCACAAAATTAGAGTATGCAACAATGACATACGTTAAAGTCAATATGGTCTATGTCTTTTAACTAGTACTATTGTTTATTATTTCAGCAAAAGTAGTCGGGGAATAATAATTGACGTAAAATTTATGTTACTGGTACAATGTACCATGTATCAAAAACATTTACAAAGTCATAACAGATTATTTAATTGAATTAAATGTTGTCATTTAACATTTTATCCGATATTCAATTCATATAATTGGTACAATGGGGATATCTTAAAAATAACCAATGACAGAAATAGCGTAATAGAAGCGTAAGTGTAGTAAAATATTTTTATTTCATTTGGACAATCAACCATACTTGTTGTTATGACAAACTCAACAATTTTGTATTAAGTATTTTTGGTAGAAAACTATTGCTAAGCCGTGTATTTCTTTGCAAAACGTGTTTTCATGTTTACATGATATTACATAGGCATGTAATTTGCATCGTAATTGTATGAGTGCTCCTTAAACTGCTAGGAAGAACACGAATCGTCATTAGTTTTAATACAACTTATTATACTACTTCCATTGAGTCTAAATTCCTTACAAAACTTTACTAAATGCAGTGGTACGGTTACTTGTCTATAATACATTTTAAATTATATTTTACTTTACTTTCAACTATACCTTTTCACTTAGAAAAGGTTCACATTTTTTGTTGATAGACGGATTGATTCAGGACAACTGCAAGAAAAACATTGAGTAAAATTAAGAAGCATGTAGGAAAAAACATTGGGAATAGTAATGACCAGGTCCG
>JAHZNB010003671.1:0-10431 GCA_027744295.1 Callyntrura guangdongensis
AATAAATGTACTGAATGTGCGGAATACACAATGTCGGGGACTTGCATGACCCATTCAGAGAATCGTCAGTTACATGTCTACCAAATTTTGAGTACTTTTTGGACCCAAAATGTAGTCACAAATGTTTCCGAACATAGGAGTTGTCATCGTGTAACCGTTAACCCCGTGGCGTCTTTACAAGAAGTCAGCGTTCTATGGTTTTGATTTGATACGTTTAGACCCTTCCTCACAGAGGATAGGGAACTTGGAAACACTTGGAAGTCAATGTTTAGTAACTACATATTATGTGATCCCATTTTGCTTTCTTCCGCGTTCTTCCTTTTAGTTGCCGGTTTATTTTCACCTACTATTGCGGGCGGACGGGCTTACCGACTGCATTGGTATCCAAATAAACACAATTCATTTCCACACACTTTATATAAAGTCAGCCGAAACCTTCTCACAGTAATAGAGAAACGAACAGAAATCACGCGTATGCACGGAGTATTCCCAATTATACTACGTACAACTCCGAGAAATATTTTTTATTGCATAAAATACCTAATATAAAAACTTGAGCTCACATTATGAGCAGTATAAGCGTTTCTATCCGCGTAATCTCGAGTATGTTTTCTAGAGACGAATGGAGAATTGGAGAATCGCTCTATCTCTCCCTCTAACAGAAATTGATATGTGTTGGCAAGATGCTGAAATAGCCTATAAAGACTTGAAAGGGAACAGCGGCAACAAAACTAGAACCCAATATTTTACAACACAGTTTATAGCAAAGGTATCCTGTACGCGTAAAAAGTAATTCCTTTGGACCCCATACCTCTCAGCAAGGTAATAATAACATTACTGCATACGAATTACTAATACGACCAGGATACTTGGATACTTCTCAGCCGCGTCATGTTTCCAAATGGCCCCAAAACGGATCCCATTTACACACACAAACATATACTCACATGAAATGCGTTGTTGAGATCACATTCACTCACTCGCCATCGCCAATACAAACGGAGAGCAGCAGCGCAGCGTTAGCGCTACTACTTACTACAAACTTGTTTGTTTCATAGATTTCTACTCATTCCTCATCGTTTTGTGTTTTTCACACACACACATCCACACAAAGTTGGTTCTTTCATGTTTCACAGAGAGAGGGGTGTGGGCAAAAGTAAAAAAAACTTTTACACACACAAACAAGCAGGAAGGAACGAAGCAAAGGATACATATAATATTCATTTTGAGTTTCAGAAACCAGAGACTATGCAAAGGATATACTAAAAGCGATCTAGAGAGAGATGCTGTGGCTGTGTGTGAATTCTGTTGCTTTGATGATGATGCGGGGAAAAACTACAAGCGACTAAAACAAGAGTCAGTTGGCATTTGGCTAGTTGGCAGAGCTGAACGGACGTCGACGATGTGAGAGAAAAAAAACGATAAAAATATTTCTCTCTTTGATTACCAAAGGATATATATAGTCGTCGTGTATACGTGGAGAGGAGTGTTGCGAATCGCTGCAAAAAAAGCGTTGGTGAGTGAACAAGTTTTGTTTTTGCTAATCCAACCGAGAAAAGTAACAAACAGACGCATACCAGCAGCAGCAGTAGCAACGAAAGATCTATGGATTATTAACTTGGTAGGTACTAATACTGTAGCAGCACACAGCAGAGTAAGCAACGAACAGTTGCATTTGTTTACGTTTTTTATTATTATTATTGTAGTGGCTGAGCGAGAAATAAAAACAAAAGATAATTTTTTTGGTGATGAAAGAAAAGTTACAGAGAAATTTTGTTTGGGGTTTTTGGAGTGTTACTGTGAAAAAGTAAGATAGAGTTTCTTGGTGGACCTTGAAAGGGACGTTGTTTTCCTCAAAGGAGAAATATAAAGAACAGCGAGCTAGAGAGAGGTGTTCGGAAAAGAACGACAATTAGGTGCTGAAATAACTGTGGGCGAGGTGCTGACGTTAACCGTGAAAATATTGACGCAGAAATAGAATGTTTTAGATGATTAACGTGTCTTTTCAGGGGAAAATATTAAGGCTATTGTCAATTGATGAATGATGAAGCGGTAACGGTGCGGCTGTAAAACCACAATTTTAAAAATAAACACGTTTGCACGTTTTGGTGTGCGACAACACAAACAAAGTTGGACGGGTTGGCTTTTGTTGAGTTTCGCCTGTCGTAGTGTGTGGTTTGTGGGAAAGTGATTAAATTAACAAAAACATTATATGTTTAACAGGTTAATGAAGTTATTATAGTGACAACGATTCCGAGTACTGACTGAGGTATGTGCGTCCTTATAGTAGTTGTACGCACTTAGGTACAAGTTCAATCAACATTATTTTTAACACCGGCGGCGCAGCTTGTTTTGGATACAAAGCTCAAGTAAGATATTTTAAATTATCCTTTCATTGTATTATCGTAACCAGAGCACGTTTACGTTGACGAGAGTTTAAAAAAAAATTGTGTGCAAATGTAAGTGCACGTGTACCTGTAAGTTTGGAAGAAAGAATTATATTTATATGACACGGAACTAATTTTATAACAGACGAAAGTAATTATTTGTGAAAAAAAGAATCTGAAATTTGAAAGGAATTTATTTTCTTGGGAGTTTTATTACAAGTTAATTTCCTGTGAACCTCAATGAGCTCATGAACAATAGGTTGCATTTTCAAGAACTTTTTGTGATGTTGCTAACATTTCGGCTGACAGGAAACAAATATATATGCATTTAAACATACACATATAGGTAACCTGATACACAATTTATTTTAGGAACCTGAACCTACCAATTCCAAGTAACATGTTAGTTATTGTCATTGTCATTAGTTATATTGTCAAACCTGAGCACTACCACTGCTGACTGCTGTTTGTTTTTTGACATTCCAACCATAGTATGTAGTAAAATAATTTATAATTTGATTGATTGCTAAAATGAAATTAACTTAGTAAGCAATGTCGCGGTTGCGATATTACAGCTTCAAGAAAGCTGAGAGCTAGTGACGACAAAAAGAAAGCTATAGAATTGGTGGAACACTTGAGAATGAAAGAAGTATTGAAAACGGAAAAGAAAATTGGGATTAAGATAAAATGTTTTTCTAATCTGGTTTGTCATTCATCTTCATTGAGGCATGCCTGACACTTGGCAAAAGGGAAAATAAAATAGATGGCTGTTCTCAACTCTGACTGAAATTTTTTACCTCTCGACTTTTCTATATATATTATATTTCTTTGAGAGTTCCGTGCGTAAGAAATGCTCGGTTTGATGGCAATTTGAAGCGTTCCGCTTTGAAACGAGCAGCAGTTAGAAAAAAAGAAGAAAAAATTAGTAGGGTGAAATGAAAAGGTTGTGTAATTGTAGACAATTTGTGACAAGCATCCACCAACAAAATAGCAGCAGCATTTTGTAGAGACGACGACGACTTTTACCAGTGAATGGAGAGCGAAAAAGAAAGAGAGAGACACCAACTCACTGACGACGACTATGACAATCATCATCCGAGCTAAAAGAGTTCACTTACTTCAGTTTACATTTTACACGATGATGATGAAGCGACTAAACCCAATTATACAACGTTACACTACGCAACACAGCCAAAAAAGTCCTATCGGCTTGAAAAAGCATGCAGCAGGCAGCAACCCAACTGCATTGCATTTTGCAGAGTTTGCATTTTGTCTGCCGTTTGCTGTCTGCATGCATGACAAACACTTTTTGTAGTTTCATCATCATAATCATCATCTCTTTGGGAGAATTTGTATGGAGAATGGAGTCACAAAAAATCTTAATGAAGTTAAATTATTCGGAATCGGAATGGAATTTAGGTTTGCTTATTGAGTTACATAACATACTATACGTGTACATACCTACATTATAATATGCATACTACATACTATGAATATGCAAGTAAACTGATGTGCCTCCTGTCAATTTGTTAGCAGTCAGACTAAAAAAAACTGGACTTGTTTCTTTCTTGCTTTACGTAATGGTAATAAGTTATTTCTTTAGAACTGAAAAGGGTTAAAAGGAAAAGAATTTTATGTGAGCGGTATACAAATTCCTTATGCATGGACAGGTTGCTAAAATATATTATTGCTGGTCGCGTTTGGTAATGGAATCTATCTATATTTTATTTTACATATAAAGTTGTCTGTTGTTAGCACACTGCACACTTGGGTTTGGGTTAGACAAGGGTTACACTATAGAAAGGTAAACCCTTATGTCGTGGTAATATAATAAAATGCAAAAGATGTTTGTTGCAATGCAATTTGCAAGACGATGTTGTTGTGCTATCAACCAGCAACGAAACTGCAACAACTGCTGTAGTTTTTAGATTGTTGACGGGACGGAGGTATCTATCTGATATACATATTGTATACGGGGGCAAGTATATCTGTTGCTTTATTTTTATTTATCGACAAAGTACATCAAGCAAAGTAACGGCCAAACTTCCTTGCTTGCCTGGTTGCGCGTCCTGTGTCTTCTTCTGAAAGGTGCTCATTGTTATCCATTGTTTCCCGTGTTCATTCATTTTATTAAAAAGCATTTGCCAGAACTTGTTATTATTGAATGTTGAATGTATTCTTCGCTCGCTCTGAAATAATACGATGTGTACGAGTATAGGCGCCTATGTTGGTTTCTAGAGAGAGACATGTTGGATTGCATGTCATCATCATGTCATCCCTTACGTGACGTGTTAAGGGGTTTTTATACGATACATCGGCTCTTGAAAGACGATGATTGGGTACGGTAATTGGGAAATGAAATTCTTAATTTATGCATCATTGTTCTAATTGAACATTTGCTACAGGTGCCGTCATTATTTCCTGAGCACATTTTGTGACATTAGGTGTACAGCAATAATTGTCGGGTCTGCTGACCTGCTTGCAGGTCTCGTTGGAATTGCATGTTTAAAAATTCTGCTACAGACATGTAGGCTTAGGCATTTATTATTATTGTGCACTAAAACATTTGTGTTATTTGTGCATTCTATATTATGTTACTGTAAACTGAACAGTTATGTGAGATATCACACAGATTAACTTATCTCACCAAACCAAGGCCAACGATTTTTCTCGTTTGGCAATCCTTATCTTTGCAACTCCTCCGCAATATCCAAGGCTTCTTTTTGGATTTGTTCTGGACTTAACCAATTTTTTTTATGATGGTGACGATGACCCACCTTTTTGACAACCGGGTTGCGTAATTGCGCGTACATTTGTTTGTGTGTCAATGTTTGCACCTTTATCACCATCAAATTCATTTATTCATCATCACTTTATAAATTGTATCTTCTTTTGTATAACCACACCACTTGCTTTGTATATGGGTGTATAATGTGTTACCCTTTTCAATTATCATTAATTGTAATATTTACGGCGGTACATTTTGGTACACATGCATACTTGGCTGGAATGTAATATTAATATTCATCACCATTTCAGCTCTCTTCATCATCATTTTTGTAGTGACCAGCAAAGGATGACATCATCCGAGGATGATTATCATTATCAAAATATTTTGCAGAGCTCTTCACTTGACTGTCGTGTCCACACTACACACATACTATACCATTATCTCTTTTGTTATTTACTACTGCTGTGTGTGTGTGTGTGTGGGTTACGTTACGGAGATACTTGAAACTTACGTGTTTGTATATGTCATCCTCATTACATGATGTCATTCTAGAGTTTGTATCTGTATGTGTGCAAAAGTACTTTGACGATGATATGATCACGGTTGTTTCGTGGTAAAAATATAAATAATATCGCGAATAGCCCACAGCTATTTGCTTATAGTTTTTCCACCCCGTTCTTAGTGTGTCTACATTCCATTGTAGTTTCGTAGGATCAAATGGGGGAAATGTAAATAGCTGTAAAGTAAAGTAAGCTTTTAAGTGTGGTAATCCTTTTGGGGGAAACAAGAATTAGTTACCTAAATTTTTTATCAGTGGTAATTACATCATGTAAAAATTAATGATGTCGTAGCATATTCTGCTCGATTTTATGTACAAAGGCGTAAAAGGTATATTTGACGTTTGTTGTGTACCACGCCGCGGGTGCTGGTGCCGTGACTCTTTGATGGTATTAGGTTGTTCGTGGTCTTTGAACTGAATATATGAATAAGTCGTGTAAGCGTAGCTAGAAGGATTTTAATAGGTGCATAATGCACAGTTTTTCTGATGGTTTTTGTGTAACAAATTCGCTGAATCTTGGTTGAATCAGAGAAAGAGAGAGGTAGTTATTTGTATTTTGTGTATATAGCTTACTGGGAGCTTTATATCGTTCGTTGTATATAAAAAGCCTTGACTCCATATTTACGATAACGAAGAAAAATGTGTGGATGTAAGCGAAGAGAGATGTTGGTTTTACTACAATTAAATTGAATTATGTTTGCAGCACAGCCAATGTATCACTCTAAAGATGAAAGTTTTTTCCCAATTTTCTTAATGGGTTCTCTCTGTAGAATCTTAAACCTCAACGAATCTGTAAGGTGGAATTATACTGCAAAGTTTGAGCAATCAAATCATTTTAGTGGGTATATATAGATATCTGCAACTGAACTTTTAACTTTGTGTCTTTATATGTGTCACGTGTGGGTCACCACCAATACCTAGTAGCAACTTTATTCTTAGTCACTTATTTTGCAGTTGGTCTCATTTTTTACCCATTTTGATTGATGATGAATGGTGTCTTGTCACACACACACATGCCAACCAGCAGCAGAAAAATAAATTGACATTCTTTGGAAAATTGAAACGGCCATTTGTCAAGATTATTTCTACTTTTTTGATTTGAGTGTGACAGACAGTCGTCTTGGTCAATTATCGCCAACTTTCTATTCCTTCCCTTGTTAAACTGTAGCTTTAATCTGATAAAATGTCCGAAGGGAGGGTCCGACTACAAATTATTAGGCGGAAAAAAATCAAGCATCAGTTTTTTTGCACGGTGTAATGATCATTTTTAGGGCATTACGTACGTAGGTTCGTTGGCATTGAAAGATGATGATAATAATATATCCATGTATTACGTTTGCATTCTGTAATGTGAATCCTTAATGACGTACAACTAAATATCTCCATGTATCGCTAAAAATATATTTTTTATCATGCTGCTGGTGCTATCATGTCACCATGAAGGACATCAGAGTTTCATTAAATGTGTCCATTTACCGCCACCGATGCCACAGTTTTTATATTCCACTCTAATTTCAATGTTTACTTACCCCGTTTCCCTAATCCGTGGAGAATACTCTTCTCAGGGACATTACCAAATTATATCTTTTCCTCCATATTGTCCTCGGAAAGAGAATAATAGGAGGATAATTCAAATTGATGGTNTTACCAAATTATATCTTTTCCTCCATATTGTCCTCGGAAAGAGAATAATAGGAGGATAATTCAAATTGATGGTGAGAATAGAATTAATTGTGTCACTGTATGAAATTGATGCGGTGCGCGATGGTGAGTGATGAATGTCAGACAAACTTAGTCCATATGTTAGTGTTTAGTATATTAATTAGTACTAGTGATTTGTATATGGTGTAGCTTGTGACGAATATGTTTGGGGTTATTAACGGAACGTCGTCGTCGTCGGCAGGATAAAAGACGAGCAAATTAGTAGTCTACGAGGCTCTCTGAGTGCTTTGTATAAACACATTTTTCAGTTGGCGCAGAGAATGTCAATTAACGGCTGGATCATGGTGATGGTCTTGTAAAGAGACGAAAATGGAGCTATTTAAGCTTTGAAGAGGTCCGTATGTAATACTAAGTAATACGCCAGCAAATAGCATCGCGGCAGTGTCAGAATAATTTGTTACTAGTCAACTAGTCTCTTTTTGTGATAATTATAATCGAGCCTAATCCCACTCGTGGTGGTTAATATGTCACGGGCGAGAGAAGATTCGCCAACACACGAGATGTGTAATCAGTTGGGTCTATTATGTGTATAAATTCACTTACTTCCGTTTGCAGAGCAGCCCCAGAAATAGACACGCACGATTGACAACGACGACAACAACATCATGCTATTTTTAGGCGGTTTAAACGGCTTTTTGGTATGGAGACTTCAGTGGAGTGTATTTAGAGTTGCATTGCCAATCGTGTTTGTATTCTGAAACAGGTAATCAAATCAACAGCAGCAGTTTGTGTGACTGGCGTGTCTGTCGACTAATGTACTTGCCATTCCAAACACGTTGTTTATCTAACCAGACATTACACGACGGTAATCGATCTTCACCTCGCCTATTTATTTTCTGATGGGGGTTAACTAAAAAGCAAATATTTGCAGAGTAAATACGGAGATCAACAAAGCAGGCAGCAGAGAGTCAACAAAAATATCGATATCTCTACCAAAAACTCCTGTTGCCAAATTTTTTTTTGGAAAATTTGCTTGAATTTGTAGGGGGTGTCGTCAGTAAAAGTATTTTCTATGTCTATTTGAACAGTAGTAGCAACGGCAGACCCACGGGAGGCAGTAGATCCTTTTCGGGGGGAACTGGGGCTCAGAAATTCCAATAAAACATTCTTCTTCCAGTCACATTCCACATCAACTTTTTCCTAGTTTTGTACTTTTCTACTTTGTTCTTCCGAAAATAATGATGACGATGATGATGATACAGGATGGATGGGAAAACAATGAAAATGAAACTTGCCTGCGTTTGTATCCCCTCCTCGCCTCTGATCGTGCAAAATTTGATGGTCACGCCCTTCCTGTTTCTTTGTACAGCTTGTACGTGGGGTATATTGAAGAGTGTAATGAATAATGAATATGTATTTCTCGACACGGTATTGTATTCCAGCTTTTATGACTTTTCAAAACGGCATTAAATTAACATTGGCCACGTCCATTAGCTGAATAAGTGAGTAAAGGAAGTGAGCACGATAAGAATGAGGATGACGATACGAAAATAATTATATGAAAGCGGTTTTCGAAGGGAAGAGAAAATCATCCGAGCTGACTTGCTTGTTATTGTCAGAGGAGAAAATCTTAAACATATATTCATACTTTTATAGAGAGTAGACTGATCATTATTTTCTTTTCCCCTTAAACATTCGCCAGAAAAGAACAGAAAATGAGAAAACACGTGTGTGTAAACTAAACTATAAGAAAGCTAGAAAGAAAAGCCTCTTTTCTATCTTCTTATCTCCGCCGTCTCTTCTTTCTCTTTTCTGTGGGGTGGGTTCTGACATATGGCCACATATGCGTTTATTTTACGTCTGCCACGGACTCTGATACGCGTTGACGTATCTTTCGCAGGAAAAGATAAGATACTACTACTACTGCCACGATGTATATTTTCTTGGTGGTACTGCAACGACAGGAGAAGCCATTAGAGAAGAGAAAATTGTATTAAAATTGGGTATTTTCGTCATTTCATCTAATGGGTTTCCGATACGAACATACAAAGCGGCTGCACACGCCAGCGTCTATCATGAACCCACGCACATACATACACGCATTTCTACTTTAAAGAGCTGTAATTATACTTTCTCTCTCTAGTAATGTCTGATAAGATTTAATTTCTCTTTTGTATTTTGTCTCGGTCTTTCGAGTATCACATCACAATCCCTGTTTGTTTCTACTTAAGTAAAAGAGCAGAAGCCTTGAAAAATGTTTATCGTTGTTTCTCCTGTAAAAACTAAGAAAAGAGGACATCCGAGAAATAATTTGATTCACAACATTTCCGGCCGTGAACACTCACAAAAATAAGGGAGTTTGTGTATGTAGGCGATATGCAAAGACGAAATTTCATCTAATATATGGTCTCTCGAGAAAGGGCGCGGTGTAATAGCAGTAGAGTAGCCGTAATATAATCCAATAATAAATAATATGCTCGTGCCTTCTTTGATCGTCTTCCCTTTTTGCTGTGCGAGCTCTTCAAGTCAAATTATTTACTCCGTGGCATGTACCCTGCACTACATTTTTTTTTCCTCTGGAGGGCGACTGGAAGAAGTGCAGCAATACATACAAATTAAGGATCAAAAATGTGTGCTTTTATAGCTTCAGCAGAATCCCTTTCATATAAGAAAAATTCCAGTCTTGTTTTTCCCAGTGACGGCATGCTGCTGCTGGAGAAAAAAGAAATAAAAGTTGTTGTTTTCCATATTCCACATGGAGAACCAACAGAAAGGAAGGAAATATTTTGTTCCATGCTTTCATATTGCAGTCGTGCAATCAGTCCGTTTTCCCTCGCCGGTTTTCTCTTCTGATCCTCCCAGTCATACATGCTTTCTCACACATAGCTACACGCATGGCAACCATATTTTTCTTCTTGTTCCTTTCGCCTCGGAGAGTTCTCTCAGCTTGACGTGGCGTGTGGTGTTTGGATTTCTTATGAAATGTCACAATTCACAACAAAGTCGACAGTCTCTCTTCGCTCTTGGTACTGCATTTTATTACTTCACGTGGAATGAAAAATACTAAAAAAAACGTTGTCCCTGTCCGTGCT
>JAHZNB010003672.1:0-10468 GCA_027744295.1 Callyntrura guangdongensis
ATATTTCGACAATGGGCTTTTTGTCACATTATTACTTCACACTCACAAAGTCATCCATAAGTCAACCTTCCAAGTAACCAAATGAAAACCACAAGCGAAAAAACCAAACTTAATATAACGCCGCCTATGTTACTGCCGTGGCTTATTGGCCTGGCCTGACCGATATGTAATATTAACAGAATATAATTATCAACATGGTCTCCCCGTAATAATAACTCACTACCAACCATAACATTTTATGTTACAACACAGTTGTCAGTCACTGAAAGACTGTCGTTGTCACACTGTGGTTGTACTTTTTTTTAATGATAAGACTATCTTCCACAGTCAACAGTTCGGTGACATACTACTTACTTATATGATGATGTACTTACACTTGGACACTATATTTTTCTCGCAGTTCCTACTTAAACACTCTTCTTTTTACTATTACCATCCTCGTCGCCGTCATCATTCTCATCATCATCAACATGTTCGTTTTCTTCAGCAACAAACAAAAACAATAATGATAACAAAAACGACTTCATGAATCTTTATCTATTTAATAAGCACATCTTTATTTCATAAACCTACTGTCCTCGAATGGGTTATACGATACGTAACACAACCACACAGCAGCCGCAGCAACAAAAGTCGTGTCACTTTCTTCACTTTGAAAATCAAGACATCGTGTGTGTTTATGTGTGCATATATTCACTACACAAGGAGAAGATATGTACACTTTTAGTACCAAAAACGAACACAACATGTACATTTTTCTGGAAATATGATGCAATTTAATAATGTGTATTTTAACAATACTGAAATTTGGGGTTGGAAATGAGCATATTACATATTTTAATCCTTTTATGTTTGAAGTAACAAGTAATGTTTGAAGTAGGTAGACACTTAAGACTTTTCAACTGCACAGTGCACACATAAGGTCCACAGCACACACGCGTACAATAAAGAAGCCAAGAGAAGCAACTATAAAAAATGGATACGAAATGTGTATCACCATTACTAAGAGTGTAACAAAAACTCTCTGGAGTTTTTCTCTCGCCTGTCTTCTGGAACATGTGGTGATGATTCTTATATTTGGTGGTAACGACAACAGTGGTGGTGGTCGATGGATGAGGAGAGGATATTTAAAACTCGAGTATGTAAAAAAGAATGATGATGATAAATATGACTTTTGATGACTTTTTATGAAATGAAAACTGCTCTTTCTTCATCTTCGAAAAGTATACTGTGTGCTTGTCTACGCGTTCATGTCATCTTCTTATATCCTTTTCTTTGAACCCAAGAAAATTAAATCATCATCGTGATCGTAAAAGCATAGACACAGGCACATACCACCACCACTACTACCACACACAGGCACACACTTTGACTTACTTTTAACCCGTGAGGATGGCAACTCTTTGAACGTTTATATATTGCTTTACTGAAGAAAAAAAAATTATGCCTTTATTTATCTGTTATGTGGATGTTTTCATGATTGGTTATGCTTCCACTTACTTAACTGACACGGCTACAACAACCAACGGCTATTTATAAATCTTCCCCAAGTACCTACGTAAGTAGTTGACTTTATTATCGTAGTAGCAATAGTTTAGCAAAAATTAAGATAACGTTTTTCAACTTTTTTCTCTCTATCAGCTTTCCTTGTTAACCTTTTGAAAAAATTTCATATTCCAGCCCAAACTGGTTCACTTATGGTCTATACGCCATACTCTTGTAGTCCGGTAATAACTTTCTTGTTGACATTAAGATGATGTATGAATGTGTACTTGTGGTTGGTATTTCTGCTGTAATTTAACCGATTAGCCTAACTAGCCTACTTATATCGTCCCATCTTCTCAACAATCTATTTATCCACATTATAAGGTCGTAAAAATGCATTACTTCATCACCATGCTCAACATCATGTCATATTCTTCATCTCTTTCAACAACGACAACAACGAGGGCAATATAAACCTCATTACAACAACTATATTCGAAAGAAGCGAGTCGCACTTTTTTGCATATTTCATTTTCCTCCCTCTATAAAACATTTATCAAGACAAGTGTGTGCTGACGGGCGAGAGAGAGAGAGAGAGAGAGAGAAAGCAAGACATACCTCTATTCTCTTTCAATAACACACATCTCTATGTCGTGAGTCGTGGATGTCTACACGCAACTAACTAGTACAAACGATAATGACCGATTAGCTTCACTGAATTGTGCATAATCCAATCATGGCAATAAAACAGGCTAATTCACTGTGTTTTCCTCGCTATGCACTCCCTCTTCGTTTGCCATCCCGAAAAAATGGCAGTTGTTGATGATATGATGATCATGATCATGCTGACTACTGTAGTCACATAAATACTCAAGATGAAGAAACACTTCCTGATAATGACGACGAACGCACATTCATATAACCTACCTAATTACATGCCTATCCAAATAGGATATTTTAAACCCCATTTTATTACAACATGTTTTTATCTCCCTTCGGTCATCTGTCAATATCCTCATAAAACGAGAATGAAGAAGACTACTTATATATACTACACAGAGCGTAAATAGTACCCTTTTCATTATTGCGTGCCCAACAAAATGCATTTATCACGTCGTAAAACTAAAGTTCGAAAAGCAATTTTACAGCCGAATTCTACATCGTCGTATTAAGTAATACATGAATCGACGAATTGTAAGTGCTTGAGAACATACAAGTTATTACTATTGCACTGTTGTGTCCGCGTTTAATACCCTAACAAACAATTAAATTTGTTCTCAAGATGGTTTTTATTATGCAATTTTATGACCATTGCTGAAAAATAAATTATGTAAGAGTGTATATTTTTATGGTTTGAAATTCCGTCTTTTGTTTTCTTAATGTTCTTACTCGTAAATGGTTAAAACTCCCATGATGGTCATTCAGTGAGATCTCTCGTCCAAAAGGGTTTAAATAAACTATTCTTTTTTTTCTGTTTCCTTTCTTGGAGTTTACCCTGCCAAGAAAATTCCAACAAAAACAACGCTTTGTTCAACCAGTCGATAATTTCCTTTCGTCCAAGGTATCAACTTGTAGGTGGACTGTGTGAACAGCGATGTTTATAAGTGGTGGCGCGTCTCTCTATACGTTTCGTTACGGTTGTTTGCAGGTTACCACGAATAATATTAGATGACTCAAATAATTTTCAGGCAACTTCCTTGAGACTCGATTCTGCTTCTTCGTTTCCTTTACGCAACCACACACGGACGCCGCCGTAGTAGGTACGTATTTAATAAGCACTAACTGACTGACTAACGAGAAGAGAGATGGACGCTGATTCTCTAGAAAAAATCAACTCAACCTCTCCCGCTACTCTGAACCTCCTCCTCCAATCTATCTTAAAGACTGAACGTGAAGAACTGCGAAGTAACTGCCGACGCTGATGATCAGGTACAACAATGAGTGTGGCGACGACGACAACGATTATCCGGTAAACATCATCGTGAAATACTATGGCGTCAGCGGAGTTACAGGTAACGAAAATTGTCTCAAGTTCCTTTCTCAACTGTGGTGACGACGACGACAACAACAAAACGAAGACTCTGACTAACTTATAAGAATGATAATGGTTCCAAAAATAAGAAGACAGGAGTATAGGTACTCTGGTACGAACGTCTGTACGTTCCTCACAACAGGTAAAAACAGATTACGTTGAAAATATAGCACCGATCAAATTTTCGCCAGCTCGCAGGGAACGCCTGTATTTTGAGTTCACGGTAAAAAACAAAACAAAAGAGCTTTTATGAGGACACCAAATTTACTTCTTGTTTCTTCTTCTGCTGAAGAGTACAACAGATACAAAGATAGACATAGGGAGATAACTACTTGATAGCTGAGGCAGCAGTAAAATAGTAGGAGATGATGATAGGTCCTCTTCGGTAAAGAAGCCCCATTAGCTGCCCACACAGAAATTAACACTATCATCATCGTCCAAAAAGCACCAGGTAAATCATCAAGCAACCCAAAGCAATATATCTATAGCGTCACTACAAAGCAGTTCTCTACAAAAAGTTTTACTTAAAAGCAGTAACAGCACGAAATTGAAATGATACATGAGCCACTACTACTCGCAAAACGACAAGCTTCTTCTTTTTCTCACGTAACCGACCACCAAGACAAACATTCGTTTGAAGAGACCAATATTATGCACAAGAATAAGTAAAAGCCTATCCAATTAAAAAACATTTTTCCCCGCCTTATTTTCACAGGAGAAAAAAACCAAGTATACTCCTGTAAACTGCGTCACTAACCTGTGCGTGGCGTGGCGGTACTTACTATACAAACAAACAGGGAACACAAAAGTTTTTAACGGTCTACGATGACGACGACAATCAACAAAAAATCACAAAACACACATGTGTATCCCTACAAAAATCTATCAGTGACAAACAAAGAGTCGTTAATCTTGTTCGGCAATAATTTTTGCTCCAAAAAATTTCCGTCAATCGAGCGATAAAATTTAACAGCTTGTGGATGGCACTGGTCCTGGCACTCTCGCTGTCGTGCATCGCCAGCCACCCACAACATCTAATTAGGTACACAATTTGCATATGAATGAACCAATGAATGAAATTTTCTGCACTTTGTCTTTTTTTTATCAAAGTCGCGCACATACCATCATAAAACACTTGTTATGCACGATGTTGATGATGATAAGGATCTCAAAACTCTAAACATACAACATATCGCGACATCTCATCATCATTATCCTCATCACAATTTTATGTTTTATCTTTATCACGTATTATACTCACACACGCGTGTGTCAAACAGTCACAGTGAAACAATCACAACAAAAAGAAGAGTCACACACGTAACAACATCTTTTAAAAAACAAGTAGTCTTTCTTGTACCAAACTTCTTTTTGGAAAATGTAGAAAAAGACAACACCTTCTTCACACTTAGCACTCTACTCTCTGCCCCAACACAAATTCATCTGTCATCTTCTTTTCCTGCTATTCTTCACGTTAATACACGGGGCTACATCATTTCTACTTGTGACCGTAATCCTACCAAAACGCCAACTATAACCTAACTCAACATAAGAGTACAAACTAGGTAAAAGTTTTTTAAGCGGTAACATCATCATAGCGTCAACTACTGACTACAAGACAAAATCGCAACTGTACCTTTTTCAGCGTCTCAAAAAGATGTAACCCATTTTTTTCAAAAGAGATTATTATTATGCACGCATATCACATACCTACCTCAACCAATATCACTAGCCTGACAAGTGGTGACCATTTATATAAGACCCCACCAAATAATTTCTTCGTTTCCCTATTGCCTCGAGTTGTCTTACTTTATATACCTACTCTACTAACTGTTGTGTACTACCTTATTTATTTTTTTTCCTTTTTCTTCGATTTTCAGTAATAAAGGACCATTATTGTAACAAGTCTATTTGGCCAAGCCAAGCCAGACAAGGTTAAGGTGATAGAAGAAGAGGTCACCAGAATCACGTAATAAAACTGTCAGTGGTTGGAAAAATGCAAATGGTCAAGTTCACCATACATAATATTACCATTGAATTAGCTATCTTCCTCTACATAACCGTCGTCGTCATCATCAACATCAGTAAATGAAATACGCAGCCTATTATGCAAGCTAACAAAAGCTATTTTTGTCCCAATATTGCAAAACTCTCTAGCTGTGATAGACAGAAAATATTAGACAAAAAGCCTTCTTTATCCATTTTTTCCTTTTCTTCTTGGGAAAATATCGTTATTGTTATGCGCGGCGCCTTCTTTTGTATTTTGTATTCAAATACCTACGTACAGCCTATATCAAGCGCCGTGCGCAAGCGCGGAAAGAATAACGGCTTTTTATGTCCGTTTGACATTGACATTCGCCATGTCCCTTTTTGTGTCATTCATCGACACAACGACAATGACAAGAGTAATACAAGAGTCAAGTTCAAAAACAATTTGGTCATCATCACACACAGATACACACATATCATCCTAAAAATACCAACATGTTCCTGTGTAAGACAAATGAATTACCAAAATAAAAAAATATCTACATACATACACAATGGCAATCACAATGTATCACGCCATAACAGGGTGGCAAGACCCCAAAAGTGTCCATTTTTGCAGGAAAAAACACGACAAGCACGTCAACAAACTGGCAAACAACAATACATCTCTGTTTGATAAACGCGAGGGATGATGACATGCATAGGGATGTGTGTGCTTGATGACTTTTCTCACCTATTCTTTATGATTCCTCATGATGATAGCAATAAAATTAGCTGTGTTTGCTACTATTGTTATACGGCAGCCTTCACCAAAGAGCGAGAAAGAAACACATATACACACATTCACAGGCAGGACGAAACAATAATGGTCTTTGATTTTTTAATATAAAAAATCAACAACAATAAGAATGCTTGATGTTGAAGATGATTAAAATAAAGATAAAGGTAATATACCTGTGCATTTGAGACTCGTGTGCCCACTTGTCCATTACGTTTTCTCGGCACGTGCTATTATTAACACCCCTTGTGCACTCACTAGCCCTATTACTTACTACTACTACTGCTACTACCCATACTTTACGTTTTTTTATTCCATTTTCCTGTCGTATCAGAAAACACCGTCCAACCAAACAAAAGAACAGCGAGCGCTGCCAACAAGAAACACACAAGACAAGGAGCTTTTCAACAATAACAAGTTTCCAAACAAACAAAAAACTTGTGCAACGTGCAGCAGGAGTGGACGTAATAGTGGCAAGCTATAACAGAGCGGCTGCTCAAGTGCAGAGGTAGTACATCAAGCAGCGCTAATATTATTAGTGGAAGAGGCAGGTATCACTGACAAGCCCATTTATCACTGGTCTCTACTGCACAAACAAGAAGAAGAGGCGAATTGAGAAGAGGATGAGAGAGAGAGAAGGCTAAAATGAAGCGCGGAGAGGACTTTGCTGCTGGCTGGACTACCAAAAAAGAACTGAATGCAAATTGAGTGAATGAATGAGGCTCATTTTCGTATCATCAGAGAGAAAATCATCGTCATCATTCTCAGGGAATTAAAGTATAAAAGCTATTTGGTAAGTCGTAGAAGTAGCCCTGTCCATTAGAAAAATTATGTGTGCTTTTTTTCTCTCCTATTCTTTTTCTCTTTTTTTCCAAGAAGGAACAATAGGTTTTGTCGCAGAGAGTGTGTTTGCGCACGCTGGCAACTATTCTAGTAACGAGTTTTCGAATGACGTCATTTGCAAATGAAAAGAAATTGAAGGGGCTTGGATTTTAATCCTTTGATTTACCTATCATGTCATCGTATACATCTCCGTAAAAAGACGGCAGCTTTTTTTTCTCTTCTCTGCAAGCTGCTCAGTTACTCCGTCAATCAAGTCAAAAAGTTAAGTGCGTCTGTGGAGAGAAACCCTGAAGAAATATTAGCCAAATTGGTGCAAATCCAATGCCAATGTCATATAGGCAGCCTGAATAAGCGCGGCATCACATCAGGTCACTCTCTCCCTGGCAATTTTACAATTTACCCCAAAAGGAACCAAAAATTCACATATGCAATAAGAACTACTATTGCTGCTTCAAGCTCACACTATGTCGAAATGCCTGTATACAAAACGCCGCATGACATCTATTATCCAGTCACCCGTACAGCTTGCATGCATGTCACGAGACTGATCCCTTTCATCCCATTAGCGCATAGCGTGACCGTTATAATAATTTAATCCCCTCTCTCAGATTTTTTTGCCGTTTCGTCAATTTGCATACAA
The DNA here is from genome assembly GCA_027744295.1 of Callyntrura guangdongensis. Classification (NCBI taxonomy): domain Eukaryota; kingdom Metazoa; phylum Arthropoda; class Collembola; order Entomobryomorpha; family Paronellidae; genus Callyntrura; species Callyntrura guangdongensis. Next base: position 7,768 of record JAHZNB010003672.1, read on the forward strand.
CAACACGGAAAATATTTTACGCTGCTGGCCGCCTTGTACGTACATCGGCTCGCCGCAAATTGCAAAGAACCCAAAGACCAAGAGAAGACCGTTGAATGAAATAATAACTGAATGAATGCACTGCTGACCTTCAACTGTATCGACGCGATGCAGACAGACATAGCGCAAAAAATCCCCGCTTGTGTACGTGTGCTTATTCTTATATTGAGCTCCTTCTTCTTCGTAGAAGAAAACAAACTAATCATTAAAAAATTAAAAAGAGAAAAAAATTCGCTAGTTCCCCAACACCCGTGCAAAATTTCTTCTTCCGTCGTTCGTCATCTGTCCATCACTTTTTTTCTAAACAAGCGTCTGATGAGTACAAGTAACAAGAGTGGCCTATACACATTATATACACATGTATTTTGCATATCTCTAGTCAAGAGGCACACACACACAGAGGACCGCAACTAATAATACTATTATAATAATAAAACTAAAACTAATAAGTACGACAGGACACGACACATGCCATGCCATATATTTCTACCCATATAAAACTGTAATTCCTCTTGCTGCTTGTGCCTGTATGGTGCTGTTCTGGTGATCTATGATGGCCATTGGCAGATCTGATGTGATGATCCACATTGGGTGTCAAATTATATGCCCATTACTGCTAACCAAAGACAATAATGAAAGGGCACTGTAATCATCCTCATCATCATCCCCATCCTTCCATCAACATTTCCATTTCCATCGCACAACTAGGCAGACTCTCTTCTCCCTGCCATAAAAAAGGCTTGAAAAGCTATATGCGCTGCTGCCCAGTCTGCATAATCAAGTGGTGTTACTACCGCTGCTATATGCTGCTGCTCTGTTGACCTTGTCCGTCAGATCAATTCACAACAACAAAGTGCCATGCCACTAGTACTAACACTGCCAATAAGAAGAGAGAACAAACAAAAAACTAATTCATGCATGCCTGCCTGCCTGGTGTGTGCAATTTTTTTTTCTTTTCGCTTCCGAAGATGGACACCCTTTTTTCCTCCTCTAAACTTGGACCTGCTCCTCTTCTCGTTGCTTCCTCTAAATATGGAGTCAAAAGTGGCTGCTCCTGCTGCTGCACTTACGAAAACTTACTTATTACTCACTTCCAAAATGTGAGAATCATATCACTTTTTATCATTCATTAACTATTAGCCAGAGAGATAATCATAATTTGTTGATTCGTACGTGTACGTTCTTAGTTCCTTTATTACTGCAGCTGCTGCTCCGCTGTCTGAATACTAATTCCTCTTTTTTCTTCTCGTCACTTTTATCCAATTAATTATACTATTTTATAGGCATACTTGAATTTACCAAAAAATTCTGCCTCCTGCTGACTACTTTTAGACAATAATCATAAAAATAACTTTGCTTATAGACAATGGGCTCCTACTTCTTTTTTTATTAAAAAAATGTCTTCAAAATCACATACCACCCCATATTATAATAACTGCATTGTAGCAGGCAATCACGTTAATAACTAATTGTAGTAAGAAAAAAGAGGAGGAACACTCATGAATGCTCTGCTCTCTCAGGAAGGAAAAAATAATAATATTTTGTGTCGCACGCATGACGGACTTGTGAAGGGCACATCCATATAATACCTAGCTCTGCTGACTGAAGTACTCACCACATCACAGTATTTACACACATGAACATAATATCGCGCCCCAAACAACTACTGTCGTTTTGCTGCAGCATCAACCCTATCAATTAATCGTGTAGTAAACTAACAATCCTGTTGGCTATCATGATCATCATCCCATAATGCGCACCCATCATCCACTTATTTTTTTTAAAAGTACTCCATATTAAAGCAGAACCAAATTGTTCAAACTATGTACACAGACAAACACAAATTCTCTCTGTTGCAACTCCTGCTATTATTGCAACAATTGAGTAGTTTGTAGTTGTGCCAAAGAAATTTGCCTAAATATCGTACACATTTATTATCCTAATGAACAATATGATTCTTCTAGCCTCAAGTTCAACTATGCACACACACAACTCTAATCTGTGTACTTTTTTCAAGAAGCAAGGGCATGTGTAACGATACCTACAATAAAACATCATCATCAGAACATAACTTGGACTTCTCAGTCTTCTTTCTTTCAGTTAGTTTTTGTTGGACATTTAATTTGTTGTCGGCAAAGAAAAAAGTCAGTAGTGAAGTAGTCTTAGCAGTAGTACTAGGGATGAGTGGGCAGAAGATCCCATACTCAACTCACATCCAAAATCCATTAATCTATTCATTGTTGTGTTTTATATTGCAGTCGGTTGCACCATCAACAATAGAAGCAAAAAGAAACAGCAGCGTCAGCATAATTTTTTGTCGTCAAAGAATTACTACCTACCACTAAATTACCCAAATCCTTGCCATTTTCCATATATTTATAATGAGGAGCAGCCAAAGTCATTCTTCCTCAGAAATGCACGCATACATTCATATCTTTCCTCATTATATATTATGCGGTTGTGCTTATGTGCATACTTTACATTAATATGCATACCTGCTTCAATCTTTTTTTTCTCTCTCTCGATATGCTCACTCTTTTTTATTAACATGACTTAATCATTAAGAAAGGTTAAAACAAAAGATACTTTGATACCGCCTATTGTTCACAATAAACACGACATGATAGCAAAAGAAGACGAACGAAGACTAAAGAAGAAAAAA
>JAHZNB010003673.1:0-14158 GCA_027744295.1 Callyntrura guangdongensis
TTACAGTTTAAAAACTGTTGCAACAAAAAAAGTCACTGAACCAATTACGTTTGTTGGGTTTTGTTTTTTCGATTATTCCGTCATTGTGTTCCTGCATTGTTTAAAAATAATGGGATTGCTGCTTTTGTTTTAGATTTTACCTTTAACTATACTTTATTGCTTACCTCACATTGCTGTTCCTGTCTACAATACGTTTTCTCAAATTTGCGAAGTTGACGCACTTCGGCCGAACCTACAGATCGCTTTACTGCCTTAAAGGCATGTAGGACGTCAACCTGTGGAGTTATAATATACTAGTAAAGCTAGGAGACATGTTGTTTTCTTAACTATGTGTCTTGCGTTTGTAATCGGTAAATACAGCTCCGTTGTTAGTGTTATTGATTTTCCTATATACATAATCATATTCAAATTATTCCTTAATACAAAAAAATTCTTTCAAAGAAAAAGTCTCACCAAAGTTTGAAATAAGTTCATCTATTTTGTAAATATTTGCATTTGCTTGCGACCTTCTGGCATTAATTGCTACCACAGATACTCGTTTTTTTATATCGTCTCCCGTGAATCTGTGATGTGAAATGTGTTCAGAACTCTTTATTATGCAGTAGTTTATTTAAAAAATAATATAATTACCGCAGAGGGATTAGCCTTTTGATTTTTTTAAAAATTCTTTTATATCGATTGTGTCCACTTGAGTTTGTGTTGCTACTTTGAACGAGTTAAGAAACGTTTCTAAAACTAGAACTCGCTCTTCATCGTTGAGCGGGAAAACACATCGAATCTTATTAAACCGCCTACAAACAAAACTATGTTATCGAACGAATTTTATGTATAATAATGGTTATTTAGATTACTTTATACCTTATGAAAGCAGTATCCATATCGCTTGGACGGTTTGTGGGGCAGATAGTTACTACTCCATGATAAGAGCTGACTCCTTGAATTTTGGCTAGGCTCGCTTTCGCGATCATTTCGTTTTCTCATTAATCCATCTACCTGTAGCAGCAAAACATTTATTGCATGTAAAACACTAGATAGTCTAGTAATACTAGATTCATATTTACATACATACCTCATCAATGACTATCAATGAAGGGCTTTTCTTCGCTGCAAGTTGGTAAAGAATTGAAGGCCGCTTTTCACTTTCGCCTGCAAACTTGGACAGCATGTCGCCAGCTTTGACAATGAAAACCGATATTGGTTTTCGAATCAAGCTTGACGCCTGAACCGCGCAAGACATAAATAAACAGGTTTTTCCCGTTCCTGGCACACTGTAATGACACTGTAATAACGGTAAGAACTAGGTCGCCAGGTTTTATTAGTTATAATTTAAAATGTCTATGACGTGATCATTTTACCCAGCAATTAAAATACTTTGCAGTACCATGGCTTATCCTCTTCCTTTATAGTCCATTGACAAACTTCTACGAGCAACGAGTTTTTTGTGTTGGTGAGAATGAAGGACAAATCCTTGACAGTTTTGTCTCGAGTTTTTACGCACTCGTAATTAGACCCTTTAAACTAGGCGAGTTGGGGTTTAAATTTTTATTTAATTTAAGTTTTAGTTTTTATTTAAAATTTTTTTGTTTACCATCGTAAATTTTCGTAGGCATATTGTCAGGCTACTCACCAAATGCCCATGTGTGAGCGTGTCAGCCATCATCTCGGGATTAGCCTTGTTCTGATTTTCCTTCATCCTCTTGAGCATGGTGTAAGGCACTTTGTTGATGAAAACGCAGTGATGGTTGAACACCTCAGTTCCGGCGTCAGAAATCGTAGTTGTTCCTTTCAATCTCCTTCATTACTCATTTCATGATCTGCATTGGGAAGGCGGGCGTCTGGGCATTTTGTAGGGCGTCCCTACTCCCGTCATTTTCACTTCGGAGTTGAGCCTTAACGTTAATCCTCTACACACCAGAATACATTACAGCTCTATCCATTTTATAAGAAAATAATTTTTTAAAAGGAAATGAATAAAATTGTTCAATTTCAGAACGTAGGCAGGTGCCTGTAGTTCAGATGGAGACCAGTTCTCCTCCATTCTTTTCCTTTTTATTACTGCGTACGGGTTAGGAAAGAGTTCTTCGTCACAACTACTGATGTCCAACGCTTTCCTCTTATGTCTCGGAAAATTATGGAGGAAGGTGACGAGTAACACTAGTGGGAGTAGTAAATTCTTATTGAGCCACATTTTTCTCATGCTCATTATTCTTATGTATAAAATTAATTATAAGTTAGCCTACGATGCCTCGTGTTTTCTAAGCACAGTGTTAATTAACTAATTGGCTTACGAATTAATACACAATGTTTAAGCTTTGACGCTAGTAGACTTTTGGTAGCGGACACAAGAATTTAATATTTTCTAAGATGGAAGCAATACGCATAGGATTTCACTTTACTTTATTTAAGCACAATTGTTCATTGTCCTCAATCTGCAAGATACGTTGTTGCTTCTTGTTCGTGTACAGGTTGTCGTTAAAATTAAAACAAAAGCAATTCACCTTTACTATTAATGTTGCGACTAACACTACAATGAACTTTTACGTCGCAAGCAAGGTGCAACATAGAGATAAATGCTGAAATTCGAAGGAGATATTTTTAGAGTGAGCGTTATATGTGAGTTCATCGTTTATTGCATAATACAGCCAATCTTCAAATCAAAAGAAATTACATTATGAGCATTATTTTATCTACTAATTTGTACACTTAAAAACATACTAGTTTTTCTCAATAAGACGCTATATCTGTAACTTATAACTTATTCATGATAGTATCGGTAACTGTAACTTGTAAATATCTGAAAATAATGAAGTCACGGTAATTGTAACTTGTGACTAGCTGAAAATAATGAAGTACATAAAACTGTAATAAACCATAATATACAAACTAAACTTGAAATGAACTTGTAATTTGGAAAATCTCTCAAATTACGATTTTCCGTTTTGTTGTGTCCTGTAATTGCGCTTCGAGAAGTTCGGGATATTTTTGACCTGGCACATCGTGATTGGTCAAAAAAATCCACTTTTTTGGAGAACATCTGAATCTGGTCAGAAGTGCTGTTGAAATCTATTGTAGTGAAACTTTGATGTCTGCTCGATGTAGAAAAGCACATAGGTTGCACAATTGGAATCATCGCTGCAAGAAAGAATTGCAATATATTACCCATATGTAATTAATTAAATCATTTAAATTAAATCTTTAAATTAAGTCATTATCCCTGTCGCGGCCCGAAGCCGTTAATCAATAATTTACATATTTAAGATAATATGTCCTTTGCTGTATTTTTTATCGTAGCGTACGTGCAGATGTGCACGTATAAATTTGTTGCCCTTTCAAGGCCAAAATGTTTTTTAGAGTAGCGTCTTTTCTCTGTGTATCTGTTAATTGGTTATGAGATACTATTGGCTGTAAAGTATCGTGCGAGGTAAAAAAGCCTGATGGCTTGGGTTTATCCTTATACGATTGGCTTTCTATTTTTTACTCTGGTGGGAAGATATTTTCTCGCTTGGGTCTCGTGTGCAACCTTGAATGTTTTACAAGGTGATATAAATTAAGATTTCAGTCGGTTCTCCGACACTCCTGTTTTCATCGTGGCTATGAAACCACGTTTCTTGTAAGACCTTTAATGATCAGACATATCATATTCTGTAAATTTTGTGTGTATAAAGTACAGAGAAAATATTGACTTGTGTGTAGTTTTGAGAGATCTGCTTTATTTCATGACCATCTCATTGAATTTTACTGGGACGCATTTAACAAAACAGAGGACTTTATTCATTTTAAACCTATCCTGAGATCCGAACCAGAAAACTTTCATTTTAGGGCACCTAGCAGATTAGGAATAGGCCCTTACTGCGTTGAAACGCAACAATCCCCCTATATTAGAATTTCTTCCGTCCTCATGTTAGGAGTTAAACATTTGTAATGGAATGTTGAGGAATCCTACGCTGGAATTAAACGTTACAAGTGTTTAATCAAGACATATCATATTCTGTAAATTTTGTGTGTATAAAGTACAGAGAAAATATTGACTTGTGTGTAGTTTTGAGAGATCTGCTTTATTTCGTGACCATCTCATTGAATTTTACTGGGGCGCATTTAACAAAACAGAGGACTTTATTCATTCTAAACCTATCCTGAGATCCGAACCAGATAAAACTTTCATTTTAGGGCACCTAGCAGATTAGGAATAGGCCCTTACTGCGTTGAAACGCAACATATGGCGAACCTGCCGGGATAGGTCCTTAGAACAGTTTAAAAGTTAACCAGTTTTGTTAAAATCTACAGTTTGCATTTCATTCAAGCTGGCGGACGAGGAAGAAGTCTTCCGGACGTCAGTAAAAGAGCACGAAGATTTAGTACAGGAGTACTCCCTGGATTACAGCACAACCCAGACAAATTTCTTGAATCGCTATTTGAGAAACCAAGGCACAAGAAAAGATCGAAAAAGTCTCCAACCCGGGAAAATACTGAAGGAAACCAGGAACAATCCCCGGGGAAAACTGCCAAGAAGAAAAGAAAAATGGCTTTAGCAATAATAGCCGCACGAAACGCGGTAGAAAGAGGAGTTGAGGAACTCACAGAGGAACTGGACAAGGATCCTGGAAACAAGTTTGAATTACAAGTAAAATTTAAGCATTTTAGTAACGTTTTTAATGACCTTCAGAAAACATTCGAAGCCCAGCTGGAGAAACTGGAGAAAAGCTCAGATGCACAGGCATATATGACGTTGCACGAAGAACTCGATGCTTTGAGAAAGCGACATTTGAAATTTGAAGTAGGCGTGAAACTCAAGATGGGTGACGATGAAGACGCGAACCCTACACCCCCTTCCAATAATGATACATTGGTGAAATTGCTACTTCCAAGAAGGGAGTTGCCAAAATTTACCGGAGAAGTCCGAGATTGGCTTCCATTTTGGGCATCATTTGAAGATATAGACGCAGATAGCAGCCAATCAGACGTGGAAAAATTCAGGCTGTTAGTTCAATCAACGAAGGAGGGGTCACAAGCAAGGAAGTTACTGGAGAGCTTCCCATTTTCAGCTCCAACTACAAGGGGGCACTCAATAGCCTAAAAGACAGATTTGGACGGTCTAATATTTTACCCAAGGTCTATGTCCGTGACCTTTTGCAGCTTGTCATTGAGACGTCAACGGGAAAACGGATGGATTTTGGGGATCTTGTCACTAAGGTTACCTCTCAAATACGTAACTTGGAAACATTAGGAGTAACAAAGGACAAGTGCGCCCAAGTTCTATACCCCGTTGTAGAATGTTGTCTGCCAGCTGACGTGCTACAGGCTTGGCAGAGGAGTACATGTTTTAAAGAGGACTTGGACGATTTAATCAAGTTCCTGTCTGAAGAGGTTAACCGTCAACTAGAGAGGTCTTTGGCTAACTTCAAGTTTGGAAGTACGAACAGAAATGAACGAAAAGCACGAGACTGTCCAAATAAAGACGGTAACAAGGACATGCAAAAAACAGCAGTTGGTTTTCTAAATACTGACGAGAAATCCGAAAAAGAAACATGCACGTTCTGTGGAAGAAAAAATCACGTACCCACGAACTGCTGGACAGCTAGCAAGTGGGATTTATCTCAAATAAAAGACACCCTGAGGAAAGAGAGGGCATGCTTTAACTGCTTTAGAGTGGGCCACACAGACAAGGAGTGCAAAATGAAAATGACCTGTGGCCAATGTAAAAAGTCCCAACACAAGCTTATGTGTTCTGAAATACACTCTACAACAGGACCCAGTGGAGATAGGCCACCAAGTCAAGAACAATCCGAGGCTCAGTCAGACAGTCAGTTGGCTATGACGAATCTCGTAGCTAGACCAAACGCACTGCTACAGACTTTGACAGTTTGGATCCACGGAATAAATGGGGTCAGAAAAGCTAGAGCTGCGTTTGATTCATTCTCGCATGCGTCCTATATCAAAGAGGATATTGCGAGAAAGCTGGGGTTACCTTCCATTGGACATGAGCAAGTGATACATCAAGTGTTTGGAGGGAAAAGTACCACCCCACAGAAACACAGAATATATAAAGTTGTAGTCTCAGGATTAAAAGAGAAGAGCAAATTCGAGTTCCAGATGTCCGGTGTTTCATCTATATCTGCCAGAGTGGACAGTTTACCAGTAAATGGCCCTTACAGAGATGAGTGCGTAAAGCGAGGTATTCACCTATCAGATTGGGAACCAGTTGCTGACGATATAGAGATTTTAATTGGTGCCGACTACGGGGAATTACTTAAAGTTGGTAGGACTATGGAGACATTGGCATCAGGGCCTGTGGTCTGCCACACGAAGTTGGGTTGGGTGGTATCAGGAAAACTGAGAAATAGTCCAAAGGGAAAAGGTGAACTCGCTATGATGACACTGGACACGAGTCTAACTGATGACGATATTTCCGTGTTGTGGACACTGGAAGCTATTGGAATTCGGGACCCTGCCGATACGAAGAAGGGAGAAGAAGTTGAGCAATCGGCGGTGGAGCATTTCCTGAATACACTTCAACGAGAAACAACAAGGAGATGCACGGTTTTCCTGCCATGGCTTGAAGGACATCCCAATATACCCCACAACAGAGAGATGGCAGAAAGACGTTTGCGACTCCTCACAAAAAGGCTAAAAGGTGAAGAAAAATTAAAAGATTATCATGAAGTTTTCCAAAGTTGGTTAAAAGAGGGAATTATAGAAGCTGTTCCTGACATGAGTGAAAACGTATCAACGCAGCGAGTTCATTTCCTTCCTCACCGAGCTGTATTTAAAGAAGGGTCCACCACGCCGCTGCGACCGGTGTTTGACGCTTCGGCGAAAGTTCGTTTCACACCTTCATTAAACGACTGTGTGGAAAAAGGACCGAACTATTTAGAGTTGATTCCAGCCATTTTAACTCATTCAGGATGGATCCTGTTGCCGTAGTGGCGGATATAAGACGAGCCTTTCAGCAGATGAATGTGCACGAGTCTGACCGTGACGCTTTGCGTTTTTTATGGTGGAAGGACTACCCTATCTGCAAAGAAATCATGGAGTTACGACATGCAAGAGTCGTTTTCGGAGTTTCATGTAGCCCGTTTTTACTTGCTGGATCTCTTCAGCACCTTATCAATGGGTATCCTGAATTGACGAAAACCAAACAATTTTTGACTTCATCACTGTATGTGGATAACGTCGCCGTTAGTGTTCCCAATGAATTAGCTGCTAGATCTTTCCAAAACGAGTCTATTGCAATCATGCAGAGTGGATGCTTTGAACTACGAGGCTGGGAGATTGGTCCAAATAAAGAAGAGAGGGACATTTCGGTTTTGGGCATTCACTGGAATACAAAACATGACACTATGCACTTGGAAACGAGAAAGCTGACAAGCAATTTGGGGCTAATGGGAACAAAGCGTAACCTCTACCGCTTGATGAATATGGTGTATGACCCTTTAGGTTTTGCAACCCCATTTACAGTCGTTGCAAAAATATTACTAAAGAATGTTTGCAAAGGGAGCAAAACAAGTTGGGATGAACCGTTTTCTGAAGAGTTCGACGAAGACTTTACAAAATGGAGGAATCAACTTCCAGAGCTGGCACAAATAAGCATACCGCGATGTGTGTACGCGAATCAGGAAAATGCGAATCTTTCATTACATTGCTATGGAGATGCAAGTTCTGAATGTATTGCTACGTGCGTGTATTTAAGGATAGAAAATGCAAGTGAGGTTCGGTGTTACCTTCTTCAGTCAAAGACACGTGTTAGTCCCAAGTCGAAAGTAACTATTCCAAGATTGGAGCTACTGGCGTGTCTCATTGGAGCTCGGTTGACAAAAACAATCCTCACCGACATGAGGAAGGAATATCCAATCCATTATTGGACCGACTCCACGACGGCGTTGTCATTGATCACCAGAGATGATACCTGGGCTACTTTTGTGCAAAACAGAGTGACTCAAATTCGGAACCTATCAGATACAACCCAGTGGCGCCATATTCCCGGAATATACAATCCCGCGGACTTGCCATCGAAAGGGTACAGTATAAAGAAATTGCTAAATTCCGACTTCTGGCATGGTCCACAATGGTTGTACCGTCCTGAAAACGAATGGCCTGTTATCCATTCAGATCCAAATGAGATGGAAGTCGACAAAGAGAGAAAGAAAACCGTGGTGATCGGCTCCAACCTCAAAGGCTTTCCTGGTTGGGAGGAAACGCTATTGAAATGTGGAGGTTACGACAAGATACTACGCGTATTAGCATACGTGCAGCGGTTTTGCGACAAAGCGAGAAAACGGCGTGCCAATTGTGGAGTGATTAAACTGGAAGAAATTGAAGAGGCCGAACTGACAGTGGTACAGCTTGTACAGCGGATGTTGATCGAAGACGACCTTAGGCGTTTTTAAATATTTACTGATACCCGAGGCATTACACGAATCAAGTCAAGACTGGCGTATTGTGAATCCTTAGAGAGTTTTAAATACCCGATTGTTTTGCCACACAAGAATCCAATCACTAAGTTGTTGATTATGAGTGAGCATCAGAAGAATTCTCACGCGGGAGTTCAATACCTCCAAAGTCACCTCCGCGAACGGTTTTGGATAACTAAAAGCAGGAGGGCAATAAGAAACGTTGTCTGGCGATGTGCTACATGTCGGAAACATGTTTCCCAGCCATGTCAAGTTCCGGAGTCTTCATTACCAGCTGCCAGAACAAGTGATGTAAGGACTTTTCATACTACGGGCGTTGATGTTATGGGCCCTCTGTTCGTAGAGAAGAAAAAGAAGGTTTGGGTGGTTATCTTTACATGTGGGGTGTACAGGGCTGTGCACCTTGAGATGATTACGGACATGTCAACCGAGACGTTTCTAATGGCGTTTAGAAAGTTCGTGGCTAGACGTGGCAGACCGAGAATAGTTTTCTCAGACAATGGAACAATATTTTGCGGGGCCAGCACCATTTTGAAGGGTATTGACTGGGAAAAAGTCAACGAGATGGCCGTTGTTCAAAGGATCGAATGGCGATTTAACCCTCCAAGCGCTGCTTGGTGGGGTGGATGGTGGGAGCGCCTTATTGGTATAATGAAAGGCATTCTGCGACGGGTCCTAGGATCTAGACTAGTGAAGATGGCTCAGCTGGAAGTTATTTTGATTGAAGTCGAGGCAATAATGAACGACCGGCCGTTGACTTACATTTCTGATGATCCAGAGGATTTAAGACCACTAACCCCCGCCCACTTCCTGAAAGATCTACCGATGACATGGTTTCCTGAGATGGACGTAGTATCATCCACAAAGTATCGGATGAACTGGAAGAAGATGCAACGGGTAAAGTGTGAGCTCAGAGAAAGATTTCGGAAGGAGTATCTGGGGCAACTTGTAACCCGAGGTCGGAGTAGACAGGTAGTGGAGCTGCCACTACGATCAGTAGTCATGGTTGAAGTTGAAAACGCCCGACGCTTGGACTGGCCTATAGGGATCGTTGTGGAAACGATTCCCGGGCCGGACGGACACGCTCGAGTTGCCAAGGTTAAAACTGCCAGAGGTGTCATTATGCGGCCATTCCAAAGACTTTATCCCCTGGAGATTCCTGATGTTGGCGGCGATCAAGCAAAGGACTCCAAGGGAGATGTGCAGAAAAATTGAAGGCATTTACTGTCACCACAAATTTTAGTTCTCACATTATTCACATCACCACCTGTCCACCGTACACCCAGTGATCCAAACCCTGTTCAACATCTACAACAGTAAAAACATGGTCCTTCGAAAGCTGGATTAAAGGGAACTTGACGGAAAATTAACCAAGCAGTACGGCAGTTATTTGTGGGCCTTAAGTTCGTCACAACTTGTGAAGGGAAATTCTTGGGAACTTGGGACATCAGTGGAATATACTCGACGGTCGTTGCTGCAAACGATTAGAACGAGGCTGGAGTAGGTTCACCGTGTCAGCTGTTCAAAAGATTTATACAAGTGAAACCGAATTTGGGCAGACAGTAGTGTCAAGAAAACAGCAAGTAAAAATAGAATCAAAATGACTAATTAGGAAAGGAAACGGACAAGTGCACATAAAAGAATGAAGACTGTTCTAAAGCAAGTAGATGATCATTTTGTGACACCACTTCCTCTCTATATTGCACTAGAGCTGATGGTGCAACTAGAAAAAACTAGGACAGCGTTTATCGAAGCGCCGGGAAAACTTTCTTGTATTCTTTTTTGTCATTAAATGGCTTTCTGGTCCACACGATCTGATTGGTTGCCCATCTTTGCTAATCTTTTTTAGAAGTTTTATAAAATAGGGAAAAGAATAAGCTAAAAAATAAATGAGATAAAGAACGTTTTTGTTGCTAAGATCACCTGCCTATTCAAAATTAACCAGATATTATACCAAAATCTTTACCTAATCACAATTTATACCATTTTAGCAACTAATTAAAAAAAAAATAATTTATGACAAAGTATGCATGCTGATATTTAGTTAATGCATAGATGTAGTATATGTGGGAATATGCTCAAAAGCTTATGAGGGCTACTGCAGTATCCGATGATGAGAATAGAGTTAAAAGTTCTCACACACTTAGGAGAACCGTCTTTTGGTGATGATGAAGCTTCAAGGTCGAGTAGGAAAAAAAGCAAGAAGAGCTTCTTGTCTTTCTAAGTAGTGAACCTGATACGACTGTAACAGGAGGATCGTAAAGTGCTCAGAATGAAGCATCCGGCAAGAACGAGCGTGATTATATTAAATTAGACAGTGATGAAGAATGGGATAAATTCTTTGATTCACAGAATGATTCTAACACTAATATTACGAACAAAGAACCTGTTACTCCGAAGAAAGGAAAATCTCACTATCATGGTAAAGAGATTGTAGCAAGATTGCTTACCAAGATAAGGCAAGATAAGATATATCTGAAGGTATACACCATAGGTCCATAATGATAAAAGAAGGCAAAAGGGAAGGTAATATTGTTTATCCTACCGTCAGAGTTGTGCATGCCAAATTAATATTGATAGTAATAATGAGGAAATATTTTGAGATAATTAGTGGGTTATATGAAATTACTTTAAAGTGGTATGTTGATGGATAAGAATGCAAAATTAAAGTTAATATTGACGGTAAGAACTGTGTAACTCTCCTTGAAAGCAATGGTGTTACTGAGGAGCATTTGCGTACAAATAAAGAAGTCAAAATAGGTAAGAGACGTGAGGCAAAATCTTTTAATGAAGCGTTAGCACCACAATTGCAACAAAAGAGCTCTGAATCAGCCAGAGTTTTACAGTAGCCTTCAACAGATGTGACAAATGCAACAACAACACCAACTTTTACTTCTCTTAGGTGCTCTTGACTAAATAAATAAGAAAAACCAAACATAGTACAAGTTGCTTGCAAATGTAAGTAACTTATACTTCTATGATGAATAGCATGATACTACCGAGAAATTTCTACAACCGGCCAAATTTAACTGTAGCTGGGGAGCTGCTAGGAAAAACGCTAAAATTCTTTATTTTTAGCGAAATAATAACTGAAATTGAAGCGTATATAGGAATGGTAGATCCAAGGTGTCACGCAGCAAGAGGCTATAACAATCGAACCTCAGTATTGTTTGGTATATTAGGATTTTCATGCATATATTTTATATATGGAAGGCACTATTGTCTAAATATTGTAACAGAAGCAGAAGGATTACCAGCAGATATGATATTAAGGATTAAAGGAGGATTAAAGCTTGCTGAACCAACTTAGGCGGACCAGGGATACTGTGCGGAAGATTAAACATTACAAAACAACATAATAAACAAGACCTTACTATAAGCCACGAATTTTGTGTTTATGAATCTCACTTTAAACAGGATTATGTTTGTACTTCAAGAATTTGAGTTAGTAAAGGCCAAGAGAAATTTTGGCGATTTAAGATTTCCTAAATTTGGCTTTGGCATTTCTGTACAAGACCCTTCATACCTAAAATCACACTCGACAATAAACATTAGACTTCTCAGAACCTGTTTTGAAAGGAATTAAGTAGATAATTTAGTAAGCATAGACGTAATCATATTAAAGAAGATATTAGTTTTAAAAGTAAGAGGAGAATGCTCATAATCTTTGCTTATGCATCTAAAATTCAGGCAAAGGTTCGTTCAACGTTTATGAATAACCTGAAATCCTTTAATATCTACCGCTTTTTTGGTGATCGTTAATAGACATCCAGCTTCTAATAAACAGAGATTTTGTAAATTACCCATATATCCTTGATCAGCAAAAAACTTACGTAGAATTGGAGATTTACACTTAGCTTAAGCAAAAAGATTGAGAGCACCATCTGGATCTTGAGTGCTTGCGCTATGCACTTCAGCTGTAATTACAAGACCTGCGGTATCTACAATAATATGGCATTTCCTGCCCTTTAATTTCTTGCCAGAATCGTACCCTATAGATCCCCTTTTTGAGTATTTTTCACTGATTTACTATCAATTAGTCCTACCTATGAAGTTTCTTACTATTTTTCTTACTTTTTTAACTAGAAAATCGTGAATTTCTTGCCATATTTCACTTCTTTTCAAGCGCGAATTGCAACTATACACTGTCTTCCATGGCGGAAAATCTTTTGGCAGCATTCCTAATTTACAAACACTTTTTAGAATGTATAGCACTCAACAAAATATGCCATACAAATTAAGTTCTCTTGGCCTTGTTTTTTTCTCCTATTTTTCAGTGTACGGTAAGTATTCAAAATTGAAAAATATTGAAACGAATATTTACATTGTTTAGCATTTTAAAATGTGGAAAGTGTTGTTTGTTCAGACTATTAAATAAAGATTTATCTTTCATAGATTCTGGATAATATCATAAGGTACGTCTTGGACGATGAAGACGAACAAGTTACAAAAAAATCCGCAAGATCATGTAGAAAAGTAAATGGCCTCTGGCGTGACATAGTCAACGCAAGACTTAAAAAGTGCCCACCAGGTTGGTATAATGCGAACGTACAGTTTCCTGCAGACGCAAGAATTATGACGAAATTCCAAGAAGCGTTTGGATCACTGGAAAACGAAGAAGTCAAACGAATTCCTCGGATATCATTATCTGTTCGTTTCGATACAATAACGCCACTAAGTGATTGCAGTAGCTATAACTTTTTGTTTAAGTTCTTGACAAAATTTGGACCATTTGTGATATACCTTAACGTAAATATTAAGAACCAAGATATATACAATGCAGTTGAATATGATAGTCAATCAACTTTAAATTTTTCGTATATAGAAAAAATATCATTTCCGAACCTAAAACATTTGCACATTTCAGTCAATTCGTTTTTCCTAAACAACAGCGATTATAGTTTCAGGGAAAATACAAATATACTTTTACAAGCCATTATAAATGGAGCTACATCCATATCAGAGCTCGGGCTAACAGAATATAACCCTGAGATGGGAATTTTTCCTTATCTATTAGAACATTGGGAGCTTCCTACGTCAATTAATTGTCTAAATTTAAAACTAGGACCACATATTATAGAAAAGATAATGCTACCAAATTTGCTTCCAAATTTGTACAGCATGAGGAAAGAATATCAGATATCTGATGAAAATATATCAACGAGCCTTGAAAACATACTTGTCAAGTTTTCCGATACGTTGAAACTGTTGGACATTAAAGTTTCAAACGTATATGACGAGTATAGCAGGGAACAGCAACTATACGTTTCCCTACCAGTTATGAAAAACCTAGAAGTCTTCCAGTGGCACTCTTTTGATGAACATATTTACTGGGTAGTGCCTTGCACGTCAAGCCTGTCTGAAAAATTTCCTGCGCTACAAAAATTGTATCTACCATACAACGGATTTGGCAGAATAAATCAATAGATACCTGGAAACGAATTTCCAACCGTGACAGAATTGCAACTTCACTTGGACGTTGATAATTTACCAGACGAAGAAGCCAACGACATGCAACTTTTGCAAGAACTAAAATCAATACGCGATGCATTCCCTAATGTCACAAAGTTGTGTGTTGCAACATTTTACACGACAAACCTAGCGCATATTAGTTTTATTTTTAAAAAGAAAAAAAATGAAACAAATTGAATTGTGGGTACAAGACCTCCCGGACCGTGTCACGTTGGACAAATTCGACTCTTTGGTAATGGGTTGGACAGGACAGGATGACTACACGTTGGACGAAAAAA